>ML788731.1:877596-897144 GCA_009831015.1 Picea engelmannii
AAGAGACTAGCATTTTCATCAAACTTTTCTTTAGTCTCACATGCCTAGTTTTGGATTGGTCAACAACCCTAACTTGAAGTAATCATAACTTTGTACCTGTAATGTATAAAGATATGGAACTGATATACAATTATCTTCAGTGTGTTTTGTGCAATTCCTCCAGGTTTCACTACTTGGAACCTCTCAGAAAAGGATTTATAGCAAAAATAGCATACCTTGTTGAATTCCGACTTATTCTAGAGAGTGACCTTGTAGAGTGTGCCACGCACATAATGTTTTTTGAATTGATATGAAACTATTGAAAAACATACTAAATAATCTACCCTAACCAACACATTTGGTTTCATTGAATTTGGATATGTTATGAAAAAGTTATGACATTTTTACCCGAAACACCTGTTTTTGACTAGTTTCAGGACTAGCCACAAACCCTATTTTCCACGGAGTGTAACTCCAAAAATACAAAGACCCACAAGATAATTTTTTTACCACACATACTTGGATATTTTCTGTCAATTTCATAAAAATTTCAGTGTCTGAATCATTATAGAAAACAATTTATAGAAAAAATGGTGAGATGGCCTGTAAATAACATACCTTAGAAAGCACCATCAAAAGAATTTATCCTTCCTCGCATTTCAGCCTTATTTTCTTCACCTTCCCTCAGAATTTTGACTTATATATACTTGGTTACCTCAGACACCTATATATATTCAATATGCTCAAGTGTTATTAAAATGAGAGAGCCTTGCCTCTTATTTATACTCTCCAAGTAGCTTCCTTAAAAACATCTTCTAGGTCACTTGGCCCCACTTTCCTTATTTTAGGGTTAACCCACTTCTAATTTCTCCATGAAATTTATTATTGAAATAATTTATTTTGTATTCACTTTGAATTATAATACATTCATTACTTCGCTTTATTATTTACCTTTTAAAATCTCTTAAACCACTTTGACTACTTTGACCTTTTGGGGCTTCTAGATGACATATGAGGGTCCTCCAACTTAGTAAGGCCATAACTCTCAAACCGTGAGAAGTTATGTGACGTTCCACATACCAAAAGAAATGGAATGACATGTACTATCCATATAGAATAATATTATTTGAAAATATATCATAACTCATACCATTATCCATCAAACAAACATGGGTCCATTACTCAAACCTAGGGTGTCCAACTTCTCATGGCCATAACTCTTTAACCGTGAGGAGTTATGTGACATTCCACATACCACTGAAAATGGAATGAAAATAAATATACATATAGGATAGTTTACCTGGCAAATTCATTGTCCTTCATCTCATTATTCCACAATTAAGCATGGGTTCTATTACTCCGCAAAGCGTCTTCCCGTGAGGGCTTTCACCATAAGGGGACCACTTTGGATTTCATCCATATTTACTTCTTATCAACCATGAAAAGACAATAATGAGTCATCTTTACATCAAACAATATTGGTTCCATTACCCAAACCTTTGTGCTGCAGGGCTTTCTTCAAGGGTTGGCATAAATGACAACCAACCTTAATCAACAAATGGGTCACTGGTATCTAGACGAGCACGAAACCTACATCAGGGTTTTCTGAGCCACAGGGACACCCCATTTGTTACCCATATATGTTCTTGATTGACTAGTGTTAGCGAAAATTTTCTACCAGGCCATCCTACAAGGATATAATGCCACTTTAGTAAAGGACAAGAAGTGAGCCTTCATTCCGTAAGGGTTTCATATTGGCTTCTACATGGTCAAAGATACCATGCATGCTAAGCAAGAAGGGCCGAGTCAACTAGAATTCCGGTTTCGCACCGACTGATTTAGCAAACACGATCCCAAGGGCCTGGTCCTACAACATTCATCGTAGGTATCATCCTGTTGACCTTATGCCCATGATCGGTTCAAAGATGAAATTTTCACCGAAAATGGTCAAGATTGGGATGAAGTGGCATCAAGGAGGGTTGATCCTCGAACAACCAGGTTCAAATCTATGAGTTTGGAAGAGCAAGGGACGTATTTGGAGCAGACAACTCAAGAAATTATCAGGGCTCAAGAAGGAACTATGGCACCTGAACTGGGCAAAGGAATAGGCGATCCCCAAGAGGGCATCGAGGTGATGACAGTTTATCAGGAATCCATGATACAAATCAGGGATGTCCCTGAAGTTCAAGCTGCATAGGGGATGGGTGCACTTTTGTAACAACAAAGCCAACTGCTAATGAAATAGATGCAGGATGATCCTTACCTTACCATAATTCCCACGCTTCCAACTAGTACCCGAGGAAGAATCCCGACGGTGTCGAGTGGCCTCAATTCCATAGACCTTGGGAACACCAACAGGTTAGGAAACAATGGATCCACAAACATCGCCAGTCAACTCCACTGTGGACAGGACAAGTCAAACACAGATAGGTCGAGTGTCAATAGAAACACAAGTGCCTAATCCCCTCAACAAAATTATACATATATATAGCGACGACAAAAGCCTGGAACCATCACACGACTCCCCTATGCATGTCCAAGAGGAAAAGGGTCTCGAGAAAGTTTCCTCCCCTGAATCCAAGTTTCAAGACAAGGAGGTCTTGCAAAAGAAAATAGAAGCTGAAAGCGGTCTCAGCACAAAAGAACCCAATGAATTGGAAACCAAAGCAGATCTGAATGACGAGCTTGAACCAGAGGAGACAAAGAAAGGATCCCTACAAAAGGAAACCAACAGTTCTGCGGCTAATGAGAAAATATGTAACGAGTCTATGCCCGACACCTCTATGATGCCCAATACTCAAATTCCCAACGAGCGACAAGTAGAAGTCGGAACCACAAGGCACAGTGAGGAAGTTCGAGAGCCCAAACTTGAACAAATATACACCACCGGTAGTTTGGGAAACAAACTAACATGTGGTGAGGAAGTTCGAGAGCCCAAACTTGAACAAATATACACCACCGGTAGTTTGGGAAACAAACTAACATGGGGTGACCAATAGATACCAGATCCAGAAGACGAGGTAGCATATATCTATGCAATCTCCTATGATTAGAAGAGAAAGGCCATTGTTCAAAGGACTGGGAATAAAAGAAGGATCTCATTGGATCACTCCATCTTAGTTACTACAGAGGAGACCTTGATCAACAAAGAAGACGCCCGGACGTCTGAAATGATCGGCGTAGGAAAATCCCTCTCAGATGCCACCTTGGACAGAGCCAAGAGAGATGAAAAGGAACTAGCCACCGCTCTAAAGGAGCTTGAGCACTTACGCCATCTTATCGAATACTACAAAGGCTCTACGTAGACCATTGTGTATCTGAAAGGTGATTTTGTAGGAGTTTACAACGAGTTTAAGAAGGAGAGACAACTGTTAACCAAAAACATAGTTGAGTTCTAGGAGGACACTCTCATGGCACTCACAACATGCAAGGAGATGGAGCGATGGTATGAAAGGGTGAAAAAAGTGGTAGAAAGACTCGAGTACATTGAGGTAGTCCAGCAAGGCTGAGATAAGAAAAAACATGGCATTCAGATGATAGGCAAAAGTAGTCTTAGTTGCATGAAGTGATCAACCGAGTACTGGGCTAAGATGTCTTAGGGCCCACATCGAGAGATCCAAGAACAATGGACCAGGTGTAAGAAGCACTGGGATAAAATTAAAAAAATAATGAAGGATGTCGGGCTTCCTGAGTTTCGCATCCCCGATAATTTCATTGACCTGAGCGACGTGGTCAAATTGCATGCCGAACAAGATGCACTATGGACCGAAGAGTTCACAAAGATAGTCGATGCGAGGCCAGGACAAGTGCAACAATTCGCAGAACATCTGATCAGAGCCCGAACCATGCTATAACAACTGAACTTCAGTTTAATAAAGTACCGAGCGCATGCAATAGACATTAGGGGAATATATGTGGCCCCGATGGAACACCATAGATTTCAATGGGCCCAAACTTGTGAAGATCTGTTTTTCAGCTGGACTGAATATGAAAGAAGTCACCCTTTCCAAGAAGTATCTCAGGATGACTGTTAAAGAAGCTGTTAGAAGATAACACCATGTGGAAATTTTTGTTTTGTTTAAACTACACTTAGCTGTTAGTTTCACTTAAAGATTTATGTTATAAATAAAGACACCGACCAATTAGCAAAGGGTTGATGGTTGTTGTAATAACTATTTCTTTTTGTGTTGTTAAGAATTATTTTGAGACTACTATGAATTGAGAAGTCCTTCTGGACCAAAGACAAGTTATTTTCATCACATGCATGTGATTGGACTTGGAGAAGAACTACTTCCTATCCTGTTTCATGAATGATGCAGTAATGAGTAAGAGCAATTAATTATATTGTCAAATTATTTGGTGGAATGTCTTGATGTTCTTTAATTGAATGATGAAGATAAATCGTTGTGTGATTATGTGATGCATGGTTATGGTAGATGAATTATTTTTCTTGCCATTATCTTATTACATATGTTCTTTGTTTTTGATAGTTAGTTTCTCAGACAATAATTGGATGCTCACATGGTTAATGTATTAGTACCAGGCCCGTGCTATAGAGTAATTGTCTACATGTTGAGCAACGGGTTATCAAAAGATTAACCTCTTTCCCAATAGTTAAAAATTAATATTGTTGTTTTTCAAGTTGTTTTATACTGGCTTGCATCTCTCATACTAGCCCCACCCAAGATAAAATACATAAGAAAACAGTCCTAACTGAAGGAAGAGCCTTCACAAGAAAACACAAAAAATTCCATCGATAAATTGGCCAGATAGCAAAATCTGGAGAACCATTCCATTCTAAATGCTGTAGAGTCTAATTGGGCCTTGGTGGTGGGTTTGGTTCCTACTGTCGAGACAAGGGATTTAGGACCCATCAAAAAAATTGGTGTTAGAAGGAGGGCCTGAGAATGAATGGCTGAATATATACTTTATCTATCATTTCAAACACCCTACAGATTCGTAACATCCCACATGCATGGCTAGTCCTTCACAGGACAACCCACACACGTTGAGTATTCCTGAAACAAATAACTCACCCTAGCCCAAGGAAGAAATTTTTCATCCTAAAATACCCTACGCCCTTCCTCACGAGGAAGTGAATCAATTCAGGAGAATCACTAGAGCCCACACCTGATAGATCAGTACATTGTCTTTAGCTCCCATCCTCCCTCGAAGAAAATAACAAATAAGACCAATGGTTAGCACTCCCAACGAGTTTTTTGTGCACTTCGTAGAAGAGTTAATAGATTTCTCAATTACCGAAATCCAAGAACCTCTCGATCTGATACCCGAAACACCAGCCGCCGACATTTCCGAGCCAAATGAATTTTTGGAAGAGAAAGAGTTTGACTCAGATTCTGAAGATATGGAGGGTAATAATAACCATGAGGAAGAAAGATAATTTATGCTTCAAAACAATCAGCCCTGGTTGGATGGAGATGTCGTGGTCGTCCCCGGATGAATGCATAATCTTCCCCAGCATCTGGAGAAACTGCTTCCTAAGTATGACCCCGAAACTTCAGGATTACCTGAAGATCATATTAATAAGTTCATACTCGTGATCATACTTATGAATTTTCAACATGAAGACGTAGTCTGCAGACTCTTCCCCTACACGTTTGAAAATTCACCTTCCACGTGGTATTTCAACTTTCCAATAGGATCGATAACTAGCTGGACTAAGTTCCAGAAAGATTTTTTAGATAAATTTGCAGAGAAAACTACTATGGGAACCTTGATGGATGAGTTGTTCGCAACCACCATGATTCTGAAAGAGAGGGTCAAATATTTCAATCAGAGATTCACGACCATCTTAAAAAAATTCCATCCCGTGGCAAAACCAACTCAACAGTTGCAAATTAAGGTTTATGCCAATGCGCTCCCAACTTTTGTTTCTATGTTTGTAAAAAGAGCCGCTAAGAAAACCCCAGCGGAAAATTTTGAGGAGGCCAAGACAATAGAATTCCATATGAAAGGATGTAAAGAGGGCCAGGTCTCCTTAGTGAAAAAATAAAGCCATCCCCCTCCCAGGAGGGGACTCCTTCTGACTAGACCTCTGGGAAAACTAGTTGAACAGACTCCCGACAAAGGTAATAGTGATATAGAAGATCTACAACGCATGGTTAAGAAATTATCAAACGAAATCATAGACATGAAGAGAAATGCAGGGGAGGGAAACCAAGATTAAAGTCCCTATAAGCCTTTATTTAAAATAAACCTGCCTTTCAAAGCAATTGAACCTCCCCCTGGTAACTTCAATATCAATCTAGGGAATGTCGCATCTGATTCTTTCTGTACTTATCATCAGGAAAACCACTTCGAAAGAGACTGCCCTCAATGGGTACATGCCATGAATTTTATGGCCAATTGGTTCCTAGATGAAGTCTCCTTGACCGAATAGCCAAGCAGTTCAACTATGAATATTGATGACTAGGAAGAAGTTGACCCACCACGAGATAGAACCATGTTGATATGGGATCCTGACTTGATCATGCCTTTCGACGATTTGTTTGAGTCTCGGGACGAACCCATGGAAGTTTCAGTGATGCAGACATGCAGTAAGGGCCCACCCAGCCCCAAAGATACCAACGCCACCTGAGCCTCGCAAGGTAAGTTAAATCCCGACCACATGAAAACATCTTTCTCTTTCGGTAAAAATCCTATCGGCATTCATACCCAGGAATCACCCAAACTAGATTACAATGTGGTTGAATATTTGAATAAGCTAAAGGATAATATTTCAGTTATGGATATATGCAGGATCCCTCAGCAGAAAGACTTTTTGTGATAGGCCTTGAACTCTGCGGAAAACCCAACGATGGGTAATGGCCCATTAAGAAGTTTGGCTCACACAGGTCCGATGGGAAAACCAACTGTGAATATTTATTTGGGAGACAGAAAGGAAAAACATGTTGTCCCCCCGTTCCTCCCAACGTTTGAAATCTTCAATAGAAACCTCCAAAATTGTTTGGTATATTCTGGAGCATCCTCCAACGCCATGCCCTTGTCTGTTTGCAAGAAATTGAATGTCGTTCCTCTCAAGACTAATAAACATGTCATGCAATTGGATAGGGATCAGGTCAAGGTCATAGGATAACTCAAAGATGTGATGATCAGAATATCGACGTACCCCATGTTTTTGCAAGTGATCGTTGTAGTAGATATCCTAGAGGCATATGGGCTATTACTGAGCCGAGATTGGTCTGAAAAACTAAACGGTTACTTTAGTACAGAATGGGCACACCTTTGGCTACCACTGAAGGGATACAAGAACATGATCAAAATCGATAGGGAGAGATATCTAAAACATACGATCATTGACTTAGAAACCCCTAACGAGCCTTCGTCCACAGATTTCCCCATACTGGGAAATTATTCCTGCGAATCCTACTTCGAAAATTTCGCCCCCCTCCTATCCGATGTTCCTCTTACCCAAAACTCTGAATTGATATTCCAAGAGAAATCATCGATACCGAAAGAAGACACCCTTTTCTGCCAAAACTCGGTGCTAGATCTTGTGAAACAAGAGGTCAGAGAGAAAGAAACCAATAAGGGAAACAAAAATAGTGATTCCTGTTCACAAATTTGTACCCTCTATTTTGATGGATCTAAATCTCAAGAAGGTTCTAGAGCGGGATGCATCCTCATCGATCCTATTGGTAAACGTCATTTCTTGTCCTATAGGTTAGAATTCAAATGCACCAATAACACTGCCGAATATGAATCTCTTGTACAAGGATTAAGGAAAGATATAGATTTGGATATCAAAGAATTGAAAGTTTTCAGGGACTCTGAAATTATTGTTAGACAAGTAAGAAATAATATACATTGCAATTCTCTTCATCTGAAGAATTATTAGCAGGAGGTGTATAGGCTAATAGAGAAATTTGAGGCTTTTAATATCACTGTGATCCCCAGAACAAAGAATATTCTTGCTAACTCCTTGGCCACAACTGCTTCCAGGTTGTCGCCTTTAGAAGATTATGAAGCCTCCCGATTCACTGTGGAACTGTTCTACAAGCCGTCGGTACCTAATAAAATTTCCAATTGGAAAGTCTTCGAAGGATATGAACAAATCATAAACTTCTTGATTAACTGAGACAATTTCAAAAATCTCACTATTGACGATGAATAATTCCAAGAGATGTCCATAGAAAACGATCCTCAGATGGGACAACCTATGGATAAATCAAAGTTTCACATGATCTGAAAGGGATAGCTAATATAGAAAATCTGTTTGATCTGAAAGAGCGATTTAAGGGACCCAAAAATGCTAAGACTGGTAGCTCTTGTCACCTACATGAAACTGTAAACCTTGGAACCTGAGAGATTCCAAAGAATGTGAATCTGGGCAAGACTATAACTAAGGAAGAGAGGAAATCTTACCTCAAATTATTCAGACAATACCAAGATGTCTTCGTGTGGTCCTATAGGGATTTGAAAACATATGATACCCACATCATTCAACACACCATCCCTTTAAAACCGGAAGTAAAACCTTTCCAATAGAAGCTCTGAAAGTATCACCTATCCCTGGAACATCTTATGTATCAGGAATTAAAGAAGCTTTTAGATGCCGAGATCATTTTTCAGGTTAGGCATTCCGTTTGGGTAGCGAACCTTGTTCTGGTGAGGAAAAAGTCAGGGGAGATCCGCCTATGCATAGATTTTAGGAACCTCAATAGGGCTTCAGAAAAGGAAAATTACCCAGTCTCGTTGATGGAACAACTCCTATAGACTGTGTCTGTCTCAGAGATCTTCTCTCTACTAGACGATTTCTTAGGTTATAACCAAGTCCTTGTTTTAGAGGAAGATCATTTAAAAACCACTTTTCGAACCAAATGGGGAACCTTCGCTTATAAGTGCATGCCTTTCGGATTAATTAACACAGGAGCAACCTTCCAAAGAGCCATGGACGTAGATTTCCAGGGACTAATCAATAGATTCATGGTAGTGTATCTAGACGACGTAACAATGTATTCAAAAAACAAAGAAGAGCACATCCAACACTTACCTCAAATTTTTGAGAGGTGTAGGAAATACGGTATATCCTTGAACCCTAAGAAAAATATCTACGATGTCGAGGAAGGTAAGATGTTAGGTCACATTATATATCAAGTAGGGATTCGCATAGACCCAAAAAGTATTAAAGCCATAGCTCAACTTCCCTTACCCCATAACAAGAAAGCTATGCAGTCATGTTTTGGGAAAATCAGTTTTGTGAGGAAGTTCACTCCCGACTTCCCAGAAATAATCAAACCCTTACAAAAGATGATTCAAAAAGATGTCAAATTTAAGTGGTATGATGAGCGAAAAGACGCCTTCAACAATATCAAGGCTACCATTTCCCAGGCCCCGATGTTGCGAAGTCGCGATTTCAATAGAGACTTTTTCCTTTATACTTTCACCTACGATCAATCGCTAGTTGCAGTTTTGAATCAAAAGGATGATGGAAAAAACGAAGCCCTAGTGTCATTTATGAGTACTATACTTCAAGGAGCTGAGATCAATTATCTTGTTGTAGACAAACATGCCTACGCGGTTTATAAGGCAGTAAAACATTTAAGGTCTTACATCCTCAAAAATCACACTAAAGTAATTGTTCTACACCCTGCGGTCCGATCCTTGTTCACCCAACAAGAAATGGGGGAAAGAAGGGGGAACTGGATGGCGGTAGTTCAGGAATTTGATCTAGATATAAAACCTGCAAAACTAGTAAAAGGCAAGGTTTGTGAAAGCTTGCATTCGAAGCCCAGGATCAAGTAAATGAATATTTTAGATGGGAGAATGAAATGGCACTATGGTGTGGTGAGGTAGCATACATCTCTCCAGGACAAGACTCTTGGTATACAGATTTAACTTATCTTCTACATCACATAACTTGTCCCAAAAACCTCAACCCTAGAGAAAGGAGAGCCCTAAGATTAAAATCTGCACAATATCATCTTATAAATTCAGTGCTCTTTTGGATCAATTATGATGGGGTACTATTAATATGTCTCGAACGAGAAGACACAGACAAGGTACTGAAAGAACTCCATGATGGCCTTGATGGGGGACATTTTGCAGGAAACACTACCTCTCATAAGATTCTGAGAGTCGACTATTATTGGCCCACCTTGTTCAAAGACACTCATACTTACGCTAGAAACTGTAAGACTTGTCAAATAAGAGTTGGAAAGGAGAAAAGAGCAGTGGTCCCACTCCAACCTATTACTGTCTCTCAACCTTTCGAGCAGTGGGGGTTGGATATCATAGGATAAATCACACCTAGCTCCTCAAAACTACACAAGCACATTCTTATTTCCATCGACTATTTCACAAAATGGGTAGAGGCCATCCCTCTAACTCATGTAAACGAGAAGGTAGTGATCCAATTCATAGAACAAAAGCTGATCACGAGGTTCAATGTCCTTTCTGTTCTGGTCTTTGATAATGCAACTTAATTTTCTTCCACCCTATTGACAGAGTTTTCTCTGGACAAAGGAATCATAATCAAGTACTCTGCAAATTACTATCCCCAGGGAAATGGTGTGGCTGAATCGACTAATAAAAACCTGGTAAGGATATTAAAGAAGACAGTTACAGATAACCAAATAAATTGGCATAATATACTCTATAATTCTCTATGGGCCGATAGGGTCACACCCAAAGAAGCTATAGGAAATTCTCCATACTTTTTGGTCTACGGGCAAGAAGCCATCCTCCCAAATGGACTCAATATCCTGTCTCTTCACCTAGCTGATTCCAATGAAGAACCCTCATCGACCATGCAACAACGGATTAACACTCTGCTCATGCAGGAAGAAGAGAGAGAAAATGCTAAGTCAAAATTCCTAGCTCACCAACAGATAGTGAAAAGATTGATAAGCATAAGGCTAAAGAAAAGAATTTTGAAGTGGGAGACTTAGTCCTGAAGTGGGACAGAGAAAATGAACCTAAAGGGAAACATTCTAAGTTTCAAAGTCTATGGCTTGGACCTTTCCAGATAGCTAAGAAAATTAGGGCAGGCACTTATCAGTTGCATAGTTTGAGGGGGAAACCTGATGCCCTCCCAGTAAATGGCCAAGCCCTAAAACAATACTTCCAATAATAAATAAATAAAAAATAATAATTTTGGGGCATATTGGCTTTAGTAAAGGACAAGAAGTGGGCCTTCATTCCGTATGGGTTTCATATTGGCTTCTACATGGTCAAAGATACCGTGCATGCTAAGAAATAAGGGTTGAGTCAACTAGAATTCTGATTCCGCACCAGCCGATTTCGCAAACACGATCCCAAGGGCCTGGTCCTACAACATGCATCACAGGTATCAACATGTTTGCCTTATGCCCATGATCGGTTCAAAGATGAAATTTTCACTGAAAATTCTTAAGATTGGGATGAATTGGTGTCAAGGAGGGTTGATCCTCGAACGACCAAGTTCAAAGCTATGAGTTGGGAAGAGCAAGCAACATCTTTGGAGCATATAGCTCAAGAAATTCTCAGGGCTCGAGAAGGAACTGTGGCACCCAAACCGGGCGAAGGAATAGGTGATCCCCAAGAGGGCATCGAGGTGGCGATAGTTTATTAGGAATCCCTGGTACAAATCAAGGATGTCCCTGAAGTTCAAGCTGCACAGGGGATGGGTGCACTTTTGTACCAGCAAATCCAACTACTAATGAAACAGATGCAAGATGATCCTTACCTTATCATAACGCTCGCGCTTCCAACTGGTACCTGAGAAAGAAGCCCGACAGTCTCAAGCGGCCCCGATTCCATAGACCTTGGGAACACCAACGGGTTAGGAAACACTAGATCCACAACATCGCCGGTCAACTCCCCTGTGGAAAAGACAAGTCAAACAGAGACAGGTCAAGTGTTAGTAGAAACACGAGCGCCTAATCTCCTCAACAAACTTATACATATATATAGCGACAACGAAATCCCAGAACCATCTCATGACTCCCCTGTGCGTGTCCAGGAGGAAAAGGGTCCCGAGAAAGTTTCCTCCCTTGAACCCAAGGTTCAAGACGAGGATGTCTCGCAAAAGAAAATAGAAGTCAAAAGCAGTCTCAGCACAAAAGAACCCAATGAATCAGAAACTAAAGCAGATCTGAATGACGAGCCTGAACCAGAGGAGACAAAGAAAGGATCCCCACAAAAGGAAATCAATAGTTCTGCAGCCAACGAGCAAATATGTAATGAGTCTATGACCGACACCTCTATGTTTCCCAATACTCAAATCCCCAACGAGCGACGAGTAGAAGTCGGGCTCACAAGGAACAATGAGGAAGTTCGAGATCCCAATCTTGAACAAATATACACCACCGGTAGTTTGGGGAAAAAAATAACATGGGGCAACTAACAGATACCAGAGCCAGTGGATGAGGTAGAAGATATCTATGCGATCTCCTATGATCAGAAGAGAAAGGCCATTGTTCAAAGGATTGCGAAGAAAAGAAGGATCTTGTTGGATCACTCCATCTTAGTTACTATAGAGGAGAGCTTGATCAACACAACAGACTCTCGGATGTCTGAACTGATCGGTGTAGGAAAATCCCTCTCAGATGCCACCTTGGAAAGAGCCAAGAGAGACAAAAATTAACTAGCCGTCGCCCTAAAGGAGCTCGAGCACTTGCGCCATCTTGTCGAATACTACAAAGGTTCCATGCAGACCGTTGTGTATCTGAAGGGTGAGTTTATAAAATTTTACAATGAGTTTAATAAGGAGAGACACTTGTTAACCGAAAACATAGCTGAGTTCTAGGAGGACACTCTCATGGCACTAGCAACATGCAAGGAGATGGAGCGATGGTATGAAAGGGCGAAGCAAGCAGTAGAAAGACTCGAGTACATTGAGGTAGTCCAGCAAGGCCGAGATAAGGAAAAACATGGCATTCAGATGATAGGAAAAAGTAGTCTTAATCGCATGAAGTGATCAGCCAAGTACTGGGCTAAGATTTCTTGGGGCCCACATCGAGAGATCCAAGAACAATAGACCAGGTGTAAGAAGCACTGGGATAAAATTAACAAAACAATGAAGGATGTCGGGCTTCCTGAGTTTGGCACCCCCGATAATTTCATTGACCTGAGCGACGTGGTCAAACTGCATGCCGAACAAGATGCGCTATGGACCAAAGAGTTCACAAATATAGTCGATGCGAGGCCATGACAAGTGCAACAATTCATAGAACATCCGATTAGAGCCTGAACCATACTACAACAACTGAACTCCAGTTTAATAAAGTACTGAGTGCATGCAATAGACATCATAGGAATATATGCAGCCTCGATGGAACAACATAGATTTCCATGGGCCCAAACTTGTGAAGAACTGTTTGTCATTTGGATTGAATATGAAAGAAGTCACCCTTTCCAAGAAGTATCTCAGGACAACTGTTAAAGAAGCTGTTAGAAGATAACACCACGTGGAGATTTTTGTTTTGTTTAAACTGCACTTAACCATTAGTTTCAGTTAAAACTTTATGTTATAAATAAATACATTGACCAATTAGCAAAGGGTCGATGGTTGTTGTAAGAACTCTTTCTTTTTGTGTTGTTAAGAATTATTTTGAGACTGCTATGAATTGAGAATTCCTTCTGGACCAAAGACAAGCTATTTTCATCAGATGCATGTGATTGGACTTGGAGAAGAACTACTTCCTATCCATTTTCATGAATGATGCAGTAATGAGTAAGAGAAATTAATTCTGTTGTCAAGTTATCTGGTGCAATGTCTTGATGTTCTTTACTTTAATGATGAAGATAAAGCGTTGTGTGATTGTGTGATGGTTATGGTAGATGAATTATTTTGCTTTCCCGTGATATAGAGTAATTGTCTGCATGTTGAGCAGTGGGTTATCCCAAGATTAACCTCTTCCCCATTAGTTAAAGCTTAATCCTTTTGTTTGTCAAGTTGGTTTATACTGGCTTGCATCTCTCATACCATCCCCACCCAAGAGAAAATACAAAAGAAAATAGTCCTAACTGAAGGAAGAGCCTCCATAAGAAAACACAAAAAATCCCATCGACAAATTGGCCAGATCGCAAGATCTGGAGAACCATTCCATTTTAAACGCTGCAACATCTAATTGGGCCTCGGTGGTGGGTTTGGTTCCTACTATTGACACAAGGGATTTAGGACCCATCAACAGGCTGGTGGGATAATTATGGAGTGACGTGCATTTACTACACGTCGCTTCCATCCTCCCTTCATTCAATTACGTAGTACACGACGACCATCCAAACATTAATCCATGCATCAAAACTTGCATACATTGCTTTCAAAATGAGCCACCCAATCCATACTAACCATTAATCCAAAACCATAATATAACATATATCACATGTGCCCCATAACTCAAAAAAATTGTATAGCCCCTAACATTGCTAGTTAGGACTAACATTAATTTCTTTAATTTCAAATGCACATAGTATAACATAGCATAGTTTAGCATAGTTCTCTTTTCTTTGATTTATTCCATATTTCTTTTGCCTCTTGTGATCACTAACATGTGTCTTGTGCAGGTGTGACATGTGAAGAATCATGGATACAATAGCAATGTAATTCCAACGAACATAATCCATTCATAACATGGGATTTAGAGCTCAGAGTAACAAAATCAACAAATAAAATCCATTATCTATCTGCCATTATGTCGCAATTAAAACCAACATTTCATCATCAATCATGTAGAACCATGTAAGCATCTTTGAAATAGAATCAAAATGTGTAACAAGACTATCGTTGATCTTCCAATATACAAGGGGGTCTCACCTACTAGTATTATATATATATATATATATATATATATATATATATATATATATATATATAATAGGCTTTAGAAATACTTTGCGCGCGAAATCCTTGTTGCGATTTTTATCATCAACAATGTGTAGTACCTTCCTACACATGAGAGAATTGCAAATATCTTCACCAAACCGCTTGCCAAGATGAAGTTCAAGTACTTCTGTGAGAGACTTGGCCTGGTCGAGAATACCTCCCTAGCTGAGAGGGAGTGTTGATGATTACAACCAAGACGAATTTTGAGTACTTCCATGAGAGACTTGGCCTAGTGGAGAATTCCTCCCTAACTGAGATGGAGTGTTGATGATTACAACTACGTGAGACATCCTCCAAGACACAGACTGAGTCAGTCAGCCTGTGAGAGAGCCCATGAGTTGGGTGTGCCCAGGAGATGGGTGTGTTGTTCCTCTCTGTAGTGTCCCCAAGGCCGAGCCTGTAGTAAATCATGTTCTGAAAGGAATTGTAATTATGATTTATAGGCTGGTGAGCCGAGTTCTTATAAGTTGGAGGCTTATGTGTTGTTAGGCCAGGGAGCCTAAGTGTTGAAGGCTAGGAGCCTACTGTTGTTTATGTAATCATGCAGAACAATTAATAAAATATAAACACCGCCAGGTGCAGACCGACCACGATGAATGAGTGAAGGGGGACTGAGCATCCACAAAGTGGGMAAGGAATTAGGGGCTGGAAGGTGGGAAAGGGGCTAAGTGTTGAGCCTGGGGGCTAAGCCTAGGGGGCTTAAGCCTGGGAATAATATTTTAATATTATTCCAAAAAGGCATGTGCATTTGTGTTTTATCCTAAGTGTTGGCAAGGGAGGACGTACAAGGGTGAGTCGTGAGGAAGGCTCCTCCTCCTCCATTCGACTCATGGACTACCAGAAGGTGAATAGGTCTGACTCCTGCAGAGAAACCCTCGTACATCCTCTGAACCGAAAAAGTGTGTATCTGTGTTTGTTCCAGGATAGACGGTACATCCCTTGTTTGAACAATTCGAACCTGCGTTGACCCCTGCGGGGATTGTTTGTCACGCATCCCTAATAACCTGAGCGTGAGTCTATCCTGGTTTGGCGGATGGGAAATGGGGAGGACCTGCCATTATGTACGAGAGAGTCTGTGTAATTCCCTGCGAAAATTGCTTCTCACGCAATTCCGAAAATAAACACCGGGAGACCCTGTGACTCGAGGGCGGGGTGTCTGATTCTGAGAAATCTCGTGCGTGTAACCCCAGCTACGGGAAGCCTGTGTGGAATTTGCGGGGAAGAGTCTTTGCTTGTGGGGGAGAGTTGAGCGAGCCTATGCGAGCATTCCCTGTTTCAAAGCCGTGACTGTGAAGCCATCCTGTGATTGCTGAACCAGTTTTTGGAAAGCCTGTGTTTGTTTTCCCGTGGGATTGTTGAGACTACGTAGTACTGTACTGCATGAGTCTTGTTGGCCTATGAGTGACTCCCTCCAGGTGAGAGAGTGCCCAGGGGAAGGAGAGAACTCCTGGAAGGAACCCTGTAGCTGCCATAGAGCCCAGAGACTTCCGGTCCGGTCTGTTCCTGTAACCCAAGGTAAGGGAGATTGGCAGTCGAAGGACTGTCCAGGTGATAGAGAAGGTGCATTCTCCTGGGGTGGAACATGTATGTGGGGAACGAGGTTCTGTGGGCAGTGAGTGTGGGAGATTCCTGGGAGAGAATTCCATCCTTGTGGTTGTGTGTTGTTTTCCTTGTAACCTCACCCTGAGCCTAGATTCCTTGCCTTGGGGTGGAGCTTAGTCCCAGCTCGGGGGTGACCCACTACTGATCTGATGAGCAATGTGGTCTAAGTCTGGGAGGTTTGTGGAAGGCCTGTACTTGGTTGGTGGAATCTACCACTGTTTTACAGATAAGTACCAGATGATGCTTTAAATATGTTTTGTATCTCTGTGTATTATAATGATCATGCATTCTGCTATGCATTTGGATTAATGTATTTTCTATGGATTATTTATGTTAAAAATTATTCTTATGCTTACTCTAAGCTTAAATGTATTTCATTACTTAAATGCATGCGATTAATTATGAATGAGGATGTGTTATTCCGCGTAGTAACACCTACATGGTAGCCAAGGTGTGCTACATATTTTCTGGGTTATCTATCAAGTAGTGTTATAGTAACACCGGGTAGCTGAATGAAAGGGGTGTTACAAATTGGTATCAGAGCATGAGTAAGCCCAGAGTTCCGAAATGGGTGTGCTACAAATTGGTATCAGAGCGATTAAACAAAGTAGCAGAAAGGTGTGCTACAGTTTGGTATCAGAGCCAAGGTTTCGACACTGAGCCTAGATGGGCCAGTGGAGTGGTCTTTGGACCAAGAATGCGAGGGGAAATTGGGTCTGGAAGGCCAATTTCGGACCCTGGTTTACTCCAAAATGTCAAGGAGTTACTTGACGAGTTTTTAAAGCTCAGGAGGTATAGCGGCGTTATGAAACTGCAGCCATTGTGGTATGACTCCACAGGGAGAGAGGACTCCACACTGGTGGTGTGGAAGCTCTAGGATCGGTTCGGGAGGGAAGGCAAACCCTTGTGAGCCATCAGATCTTGAGCAAATTACCCGACAGCCGTCGGATCGGTAGAGAGTTGCACGGAGTTTTAAAGCTTCGTGAACATGAGGGTGAAAGTCCTGAAAGGAGTTGGCTTATCGGGATATCGGAGTTCTCGAGGTCGATAAGGTTGGGACATTTCAAGTTCCGAAATAGTGAGAGGGAATCTAATCCATCCTTCTAAGGAAGGACGTGTGTCGTGCGATCGTCCAATTCGGAGATCCGGACACCCGGACTCACATAGGTGAGTGTTTTTGACCTTGCACCGGGCGAAGTCCTGAGATTTGATCCGAGTCGTCCAACATTTGAGACACATGGTGGAGATCGAGCGACCTGTCGGTATACGGGCTACCGGGGTTTTGAGTTGACAAAGGATTTTTTCATCGGGGAAAGTCCCAGTAGAAAAGTCAAATAGGCACATCGGGGTTCGGTGTTTCGCGAATCCTGAAGACAAGGCACCCAGAGCATTTAAAATCGCGAAATTGTGAAATAGTGAGAAGCGGTGAGGACCGTCCATTCTTGGGGACGCGTGTCCGAGATCGAGGCAGTCAGGAAAGTTCCTTAAGGAGAGTCATCCATCGAGAAATCAGGGTTCGGGGAATCGCGAATCCTGAGGACATATGTGTTTCGACATTGGAAAGTCTGAAACCTCGATAGGAGGTATGACTGTGGTCATATAAGGGGTGGTCGTGTGAACCACGATTCTAACCTGGAGGGATAACATGAGTTAGAGCACATCGGCGTTTGGAAGCCCAAAATGCTGAAAGGATCTGCACCGTAGATCTGAGAAAGATCTGACCGTTGGATTTTTCTAGGAATGGACATGGACACATGGAGATGTACCATGTGCCAGTGGGTCAAGGAGACAGGCAAGAGTGGTGGGACTCGATGACATCATTAAAAGCGACGTGGACCCTCCTAAGCGTACCACATGCCACGGTGGTGAAGGGCGACAACTGTGCTGTGAGCTTGGAGAATAAAGTAATTCGCAATTTCGGGGACTCGCGAGATAAGGGAATGGGAGCTCGACATTGAAACTCGCGAAGTCACGAAGTAGCGAGAATGAGAGGAGAAAAGTCAACATCGCTTCTCGGGGTTTCATGAAAGGGAGGTACCAGGGTTGGATGCCACAACTCATGAAGGTGCGAATAGCGAAGCGTGCTAGCACTTAGCCCTAGACTACGGTCATGCATAGCAGACGCTAGCGAGGAGGGAGCCATACCCATGTCGCATCTCGGGTATCGATGGTTAGAGGAAATGAGTCGAGGGTCTTCGACTCACGAACTCATGAGATCGCGAGTTGCAAAAGGGTGACTCTGGTTACGAATATCTAACTGTGGGATCTTGTTGGAAGATTGGTTGTTGTCATTGATGTCAACCCTAGTCATGGGTTTTGGACCACAAGATTGATGAAGTTATTTGGACATGAAGGAAAATGAACATGCAGATACAACACCTATGGATGGATAGTATACATAATGTTGTTTCCGGTGGTATGTATCATGTCACGTGGATCCTCATGGTTGAGGAGAAATGAATTTTTGAATATGACAAAGTGAATTGTACATGTAGGCCCTGAAGATAATTAAAGAAAAGAATTACAAAATAAGAAAGTTTCAGGTCGGCCCTAATGTTAAAAGGAAGTGACATAAATGGTATAAATAAACATCATTATACATTCATTTGATACAAGTCGAATTTCATAGAGAAGAAGTAAAAGAAGGCTGGATTTCAAGGGAGGATGAAGTCTTTTGGTGATGTGTTCTAAGGTATGTTATTTTCAGGTCATCTTACTATTTTTGCTATAACTTTTTTTCTAGAACGATTCAGATGGTGAAATCACTATGGTATTGAGAATACATATCAATGTACCTATGGAAAAAATCTCAGCTCTTGATTCGCTATAATTATGGAGATACACTCTGTGGAATATAGGGTTTGTGACCAGTCCTGAAACTAGTCAAAAAACAGGTGTTCTGGGTAAAACGGTCATAACGTTTTCATACAGAATCCAAATGCAGTGGGACCACTTCCATTGGAAAGAGTACGGACTTTAGTTTCTTGTGTGTGAGTCTCAGAATCAGATGTTAAATATTGAGCGCGGGGCATGTTGTACAAGTTGGGTCTTCTGAACAGACCAGAATTGAATAAAGTTTTATTATCTCTCATATATTCTTGGGTGGAAGGAAGGGGAAAGGATAGAGAGTTCAAATCTCT
>ML788731.1:909157-921509 GCA_009831015.1 Picea engelmannii
ATGATTCAAGAATATTTCTCCCGAATCTCAGAAATAAAAGAATAGTTGAAAGCGATTGGAGACACCATCGACGAAGACGAATTTGTAATGACCGCCCTAAATGGTCTCACAAGACCTTGGGATGCCTTCATCCAATCAGTATGCGGCAGAAAGGACAAACTACAATTTGAAAGCCTATGGGAAGAATGCATCCAGGAAGAGACAAGGGTAGCCAACTGTGAAGCACTACTAGCAAGGGACGATGATCAAGCCCTAACTACTCATACAAAAGGAGGAAGGAAGAAACCCTACTTCAAAAGGGAATCTCATAGAGAATCGCAACCATCAAACAAGTTCAAAAATCAAGAATCTCATTCAAGAAATTTTCAGAAGAAAGGACAACGCAAGGGAAGAGATCTCTCATCTATACAATGCTATCATTGTGATAAGATGGGACACAAGGCGAACAATTGTCCAGTCAGAAAAGAAGAGTACAAGAGGAAGCACAAAAGACAATATGCTCATATTGCCGAAGATGAAGAACCACCTATGAATATGATTAAGGACCATGTTTTAATCCCAGCTCTCTCAGGATCTGTATCACCTGGAGAAGACACATGGCTCATTGATAGCGGTGCATCAAATCATATGACGGGCAAGAAGAATACTCTCTCTTGTATTTCAAAAAATAAGTTTTCTCAGAAAGTAACTATTGGAGATGATTATCAATATCCCATCAAGGGAATAGGAGAATCAAACAACAAGCTTGATTCAAAAAACTCAATAACAATGAAGGACGTACTCTATGTACCGAGCCTAAAGAAGAACTTACTCTCCATATCAGCTTTAGATAAGAAAGGCTATAGAGTTTCCTTCATAGATGGAGAAGTTCTTATGTGGGCTAAGGGAGAAACCATAAATGAAGCAATCGTCATCAGAAGTGAAGAAAATGGTTTATATAAACTGAAGGGTCACCCAGAAACTGCTATGACCCATGCCATCAAAAATTCATGCGAACTTTGGCATAGAAGATTGGCTCACATAAACTACAAGGTGCTACCATACATATGCAAAGCTGTCACAGGTTTACCAGAACTCAAGGTTGATCAGGAAGGCATATGCAATGGATGTGTGCAAGGGAAGAACATCAAGAACCCCTTTACAAAGAGGGACAACAAAGCAGAAGGAGTATTTGAACTCATCCATTCAGATGTGTGTGTCCCAATGCCATCATCCTCCATTAGCGGATATGTATACTATGTATCATTTATTGATGATTATTCTCATAAGACCTAGATATATTTCTTAAAATCTAAAGATGAAGTATTCAGTAAATTCAAGGAATTAAAAGCCTTGATAGAGAATCTTTCTGAAAGAAAGATTAAGATACTCAGGTCAGATAATGGAGGAGAATATACCTCTAAGGAGTTCATAAGCTTCTACAGAGATGTTGGGATCAAGAGGGAACTAACTACTCCCTACAATCCCCAACAAAATGGTGTTGCTGAAAGGAAGAACATAACGATTATGGAAGTTGTGAAGACCATGATTCATGATCAAGATCTTCCTATGTGCTTATGGGCAGAAGAAGCTATGGCAGTTGTTTATGTGCAGAACAGACTATCCCATAGTGCACTTGGGTTCAAGACCCTAGAAGAAATGTTCACCGGAAAGAAGCCAGAGGTAAGCCATCTCAAAATATTTGGTTGTCCAGTGTTTATTCATATACCGAAAGAGAAAAGAAACAAGCTAGAGCCCTCCGGAAAGAAGGGAATATTTGTGGGATACTGTGAGGTATCCAAGGCCTTCAAAATATACATACCTGGTCACTGCCATATTGAAATCAGCAGGGACGTGACCTTTGATGAATAAGCTGCACTTAAGAAATCGAGAAGATGCCAGCTTGAAAAGGTATGTGAAGAGGAACCAGTAAATCTCAGGATGACAAAATCCGTGAGGGAAGTTCCCAGAGTTGCAGAACCTGTAAGGAAAGTCGTAGCTTCCCCTGATGAGGAGAATCTTGAATATCATGATATAACAGAAGTTCAAGAACCTCCTGAGATGACCTTCTCCCATAAAATAAAACCTGCTTGGGAAAGAGATCTTATTCAAGATGGAGAGAAGTATGGTGTTCCAGAAGGAATCACAAGATAGGTGAAGAAACCAAATCCATTCTCCAGTTACACGGCTTTGATGTGCAATCTACTTGATGAAGAACCTACATTTTTTGAAGAGGCCATCCAGAAGAAGGAATGGGCAGATGCCATGACAGAGGAATACCAATCCATAATAAAGAATGATGTGTGGGAATTTGTTCCCAGACCGAAAAGTAAGGATGTGGTATCATCAAAATGGCTATTCAAGATAAAAACATGTTGTTTATGGAAGTATTGAGAAATATAAAGCAAGATTTGTCGCTCGTGGCTTTTCCCAGAAGGAAGGAATCGACTATGAAGAGACATTTGCTCCTGTGGCCATATACACTTTGATCAGAACCATTATAGCTCTTGCTGCCAAGATGAAATGGAAGCTGCACCAGATGGATGTGAAGACAGATTTTCTGAATGGTATCATTGAAGAGGAAGTGTATATAGAGCAACCCCAAGGATTTGAGGTTGAATACAGGAAGTCTCATGTCTGTCGATTGAAGAAAGCCTTATACAGATTGAAGCAAGCTCCCAGAGCTTGGTATGGCCATATAGACAGTTTCTTGACGAGCTTGGGCTTTACCAAGAGTAAAGAAGATTCAAATCTCTACTTCAAGATCATGGAGAATGAACCAGTAATACTATTACTGTATGTGGATGACTTATTCTTAACTGGAGAAGAAAATCTCATTGTTGAATGTAAACAGAGACTTGCTGCAGAATTTGAAATGAAATACCTTGGCCTAATGCATTAATTCTTAGGTCTTGAGGTATGGCAGAGTTCGAAAAGAATCTTCCTTAACCAGGGGAAGTACACGGTCGAAATCTTGAAGAGATTCAACATGCTCGAATGCAAGTCCATGAATACACCCATGGAAGCAAAGCTAAAGTTTTTGGTCGACACTTCGTCAGATTTGATAGATGCCACTCTATACAGACAGATTATTGGATCGATGATGTACCTGACGAACACCAGACCAAACATTTGTTTTGCAGTGAACACCTTGAGTCAATTTCTGGTGGAGCCCAGACGTGTTCATTTAGTGGTTGCAAAACATGTGATGAGGTACCTTAAAGGTACAATGGATTATGGTCTCAGCTATGATGGAGATCATGACTTCACACCGAGTGGATATACTGATGCAGATTGAGCAGGAAGCGTTGCTGACAAAAAAAGCACTTCCGAATGTTGTTTCAGTTTGGGATCAGCTATGATCTTGTGGCAGAGTAGGAAGCAATCCAGTATTGCTCTCAGCACAGCGGAAGCAGAGTTCATTGCCACATGTTCTGCTAGTTGTGAAGCTATATGGCTTCGAAAGTTGCTGACATGCCTATTTGATTTGGAGATGAGAGAAACCACGATTCTATGTGATAATCAAAGCTGTATTAAAATGACAGAGAATCCTGTGTTCCACGACAGGTCGAAGCACATAGATATCTGCTATCATTTCATCTGCGACATGGTATAGAGAGGAGCCTTGAAGCTCCAGTACATTAGCACGGATGAACAGGTTGTTAATGTGATGACTAAGCCTCTATCTCATGTAAAGTTTGAACACTTTCGAGATAAGATTGGTATTATCCGAAAAGACCTTCCCTGAAAGGGGGAGTAGATGTATTCCTTGCTTCTAACCTCACTGTTAGACGTAAAGCAAGATGAATCATGCTTCTGACCTCGCTGTTAGATGTAAAGCATGACGTTGTGTGATCCTTGCTTCTGACCTTGTTGTTAGATGCAAAGAAAGATGAGTTATGCTTCTGACCTAGTTGTTAGACATAAAGCATAACGTCGTTGATTCCTTGCTTCTGACCTAGTTGTTAGACGTAAAGCAAGATGATTCATGCTTCTGACCTCGTTGTTAGACATAAAGCATGACGTTGTGTGTTCCTTGATTCTGACCTCATTGTTAGACGTAAAGAAAGATGAGTTATACTTCTAACCCAGTTGTTAGACGTAAAGAATAACGCCGATGATTCCTCGCTTCTGACCTCATTGTTAGACGTAAAGCGAGATGTTGATGTTCCTTGCTTCTAACCTCATTGTTAGACGTAAAGAAAGATGATTCATGCTTCTGACCTAGTTGTTAGATGTAAAGCATGACGTTGTGATTCCTTGCTTCTGACCTAATTGTTAGACGTAAAGCGAGATGATGATATTACTTGCTTCTGACCTAGTTGTTAGACATAAAGCAAGATGTGACTGACACTGAGCTACCAGCTTAACCGCTGTGACATTGAGCTAGTGTAGTATTGTGATGTGACAACCTAGTGCTGTAATGAGGTATCATTTTTTACTAATACATGTTTGATGTAGATGATAATAGCATTCTTTCGAGAATGATGATGTTGTTGATGAAGAAAACTTCCAATGACTCGTAAATGTGCTAGACAATTGTTCAAGATGATATTGACGATATTGTCCTCGAGATGCCACTGATGATGCATACCTCTCTCGCCTGATGTTGATGAAGAATACCCTTCTTGTTAAGGGGGAGTGTTGAAATAATGTAACTGCGAAGAGCATTCTTATTACTATTTTGTTATTGGATTAAATCCCCATTGTGGATTAATCATGTCATTATATTTATTATTGTTATTAGATTAATCCCCATTGAGGATTAATCATGTCGGTAATTGTATAAGGACCAAATCCCCTTTTCTGGATTGGTCATCGGACAATTACAAAGTGTTGAATAAGAAGTTGACCCCAACAGTTATAATGGAAGGGCCAGAATTAATTAAAGGTGGATTTACCCACCCAGAGTGAGAGGTCGGCCCTGCCAGATGTTGACTCTTCACACATGACATATTGATATAAATAAGAGGCTAGCGCCTCACTTCTTACACACACTTCACTTGCTCATTCTCTTATGAGGCAAGCTGCAATTAGAAGTTGAAGAGAGGAGAAGAAGGGTGGCGCATCTCTTGAGGAGGACTTTTCTGTATTGGTTTGAGTTATCTCTTGAACATTGTATAAGCTATTTATGATAAGGAAGTTTTTGTTGGGTTTTCTTCCCCTAGAGGGTTTCCYAGGATAAATGATGTGTCTCTTGTGGATGTGTATTTCTCAGTGATCTTGTTATTATGTTGCTCTTATCTATTGAAATGCAAAGAACTATAATAATGGCATAAACATTAACAGTCAATTCATGGATACCCAAGTTTTGCGAAGAGATTGGGGCTTCTGGTAACACACATTGGACCAAATTTCGTGAGAGATATGACTTCCATCAGTCTGGGAAAGAACATCCGGACACATTCATGAAACGTTTCCTTGCCTCACTTACTAAAGATGCTATAAAATAGAGCATTAACCTCCCAAGCAAAAGCCTCACAACCTGTGAATGTTTAGAACATTTTTTCTTACAAAGATGGGGTATGATGGAAGATATGGCCTCCATTTATTCGAAATATCTCAAAATTTGCAAACAAAATGATGAAACTGTTAGGGAATTTAATGACAGGTTTAATACCTTTCTTGGTCAAATTGATTCCGACTTTCTACTAGAAAGCGCTATTCTCGGACAATACTTCAAATATTTCGAAGGAAAATTCCAATCCCTCCTCAGGAACTGATTCCCTACAAGCCTCAAGGAGGCACAAGATGGTGCTTGTCGAATTGAAGAAAATATCAAGTGGTGTGATCCCATTTCCCGGGTCAATTTTCCTCACGACCAAGATGATATCTTATGGTTCAATGAGGAAAAAATGGAAGAAGAAGAACATTATTTCCTAGAGATACTAGAAGTAAATTATGAGATTAAGTTAGTCATTCCCCCTAAAGGGAATGGTACTTGGAAGAATGGGTTCTCAAATATGAAAGATGCCTTAATTTTTTCAAAAGAACATGAACCCTCTAAGGATCTGGGTACCTCTGAAGAAATCACTAAGTTGGAAAGGGTACTATCACAAGCCCAAAATCCTCCTTCTATGAGACTTCTTCAAAATAATAGTCAGACAATAAAACCTCATGCTCCAAAAGAACATTTTTTTCCAAACACCTTGGATCTACAAAATGTTGTGAGGAAAGAAGATGATCCTAATTCCTTATCGTGCAAAGACTCTCATTTTGAGTGGGATCACCAGAAGGCTACTCATGAGCAACCTAATTATGTAGATTCCATCTTTACCTTGTTCATGCCAAAGCAAATCCAAGGAAATCAAGGCATGAGGAAGCCTAGGATTGGGTGTTTGAGACAAACAAGTGAGGACTCAAGGGTAAAGCTTGAAGAGCCTTAGGTGTATGCAAGGGATCTACCCCAACCTTTCCCAAAACCTAGCAATGATAAGACCGACCTAAGCACCAGTATGTATTATATCTTACAAAAGGTCAAAAGGATTCGTGGAATGTTAGAAATCCCTTCTTTGAAAAAATAGATCCCAAATGACGAACAATTGTTTGAAGAAACTTCCACAATATTACAAACTGGTCATTTTGAGAAAAATGAACAAACACCCTTTCTCAGTTCATTGCTAATAGATGACCTATGTCTTCACAACTGCATGCTTGACTCTGAGTCATATGTCAATATGATGAGTATGAAGGTTATGAACTAATTAGGACTGGAAGTTACAGGGCCTTATGCCAACGTCTGTAGATTTGAGTCAAAGGGGATCAAGGTCTACAACTTGATGGAAGGTATTGAAGTCCACCTTGCTGACTACCCTGATTTCCCCATCATAATGGACTTCATTGTTGTTGACATACCTAACACTTGGTGAATGGTATTGTCTAGGGAATGGGCTGCTACTTTAGCCAGAAGTCTACAAATGGACTTGTCCTATGCAACTATCCCCGTTGGGGACCAAAATTGTATCACTTTTCATAATAAGCCAAAGAGGATGGAACACATTGAAAGGTGTAATCATGGACATAGTAACTACAACTCTTTAGATTCCTGCTTATTTCAATACTAGACTGCTCTTCCCTTGGTAGAAGAAGACAATATTAATGAGATAACATGGACCAAGGGAAAGGGTGACCATAATCCTCCTAGCAATCACAAGGACAACATTACACAAGGTAATGACGAGACGTTACATTTGCACGAAACATACATAAGGGATAGTGCTTTAGTAGAATCCTACCCCATCATTATGGAGTAGCAGAGAGATACCAGTTGGGGTGATTATCCTAGCGATTCCTCTAACCTCTCTGAAGACTAGGATGACTATTCTTCTACACAAGAGGATGAAATTGACGATCTAATAAGGTTTAGAGGGAGAGGAGTTGGCTTCATCAAATGGAAGGGGGATGATGAACATTTGTTGACTGATCCAAACCAAGAAGATGTACTTACTACAGAACCCCACCCCCCTCCCTCAACAGAAAACACCGGAATACAAGAAGCAATTGATTCTGAAGGAGAGGACTACAAGCAAGGATATCTAGTTTAGAGTGGGATACAAATATTGGGGAGCCTAACAACATTAAGGGATGTACAAAGTTTTGGCTTGGACCCTTCAAGATCAGAATGAAGTCAGTCAATGATTCCTACTACGTATCTACACTAGAAGGAAGAAAACACCCATTACCAGTTAGTGGATGCCTCCTCAAACCCCATCACGGGGCAGAGACTTGACTTCAAAGGTAAGTACAAGAAAGTTAGGATAGGTAGACAATTTTTCATCCATTGGTACATACCATCTGCATATCATGTTAGCATATTTATAGTTGCATTTTCATATTGTATTATTTCATTATGTATATATGTATGATCATGATCACATGCTAGATTAGAGATGCTCTTTATTTTATTATATTTTATATGAACAAGGGGTGATATCACCACCTTAAGGATCACTAATACCTTTTTTCGAGATTTAGCAGGCACGGGTCATACCAGAGATATTGAGGTTCTCATGCACTCTACGATAAGCACATGTTCCCGAGTTGGAGCCAAATGTTATCCCCTACCCTAGGGATAACTAAGGAGATCATGTTTCGAGGCCCACAGGTCCTAGACATGGAGTACCGAGAGCCGAACAACTTAAGCATGGCCCTGAAGGGCCCCTCTTTTCTTCAGTGCATTCCATTTATCAACAATAGTAGTATCCATCCCACCAGCCTGGTCTCAAATTAGCAGTAAGTCTTTATCCATGAGGTAATGAGTCTAGGTATCATGGTATGTGTCACTTTGATTGTTGAAGCACTTGAATATGTTGCATTGAATTATTCTTCATTCCAGGACGTTTGCTTGGAAATTATGCTCTTTCCCTTGTTCATACCTAGAAGGGTGACATGGTGCCCTAGTAAGTTGATCTCCCTTTAGGATGGATTTCCACTGGGTGGGTCTATGAAAGGTCATCGTCTGGTCCCTCCATACTTACCACTTTCCATTTTTATTCCTCTCATCTCCCATTACCTTTGTTCTGGCATTGGGATTGGCCACACTAGGAAGGGTTGTACCTTGCCTTGTGGGAAGAAGGGGATAAAGGCCCAAAGGGTAAAAGTAGCTGGCAAGAGTTAAAAGCCAATATTGAAACCTTTGAGATGCTTCAGCCAGGGATTCGTGAGAAAGCAGTAAAAAGTTTCTCAGTAAGAAAAGGAAACCCATAAGATACATAAACACTCAAGGTATTAGTTGATGGATAAGAGGTCTCATCACGAGTCGACCTATTATGACCATGGGCATGTAGTAGTATGACACTACCACCTATCTGGTCACCAAACCAGGGTAGTGGCTCTTAGTGGCATAGCCAAGAAAAAGGGGGTCTCATCATGAGCCAACCTTCTCATCTCCATCAAATGTTTTTCGATAATGTTGTGACCTCTGGTCATCAAGCCAGGACAATGTCCCTCAACTATTCACTTGAAGCACAAAAGAAAAAGATAAAAAACAATAAAGATAAGAGTAAAAGGCAATGAATGGGCTAGGAAACAATAACATTTATGACAAGGTGAATCTCACCCTCTACAAAGGCACCCACAGGTGAGACTTACATTTCCCTGTTATTACTGCACCCCATGCCCAAACACTTACCTCATGCCACCTCATACACTTACATGACCTGGATTGGCTCCCACCTGGGAAACACCCCAAACTTAAGGAAGGTTAGCCCAATAGGACACCCTGAGACCTTCTCCAAACCTAACTTGTCAAATTGCATAACATCTTTGAGCATTTGTTTGGGTTACGGGGGGTTTGATGCACATGTTTGGGTAATTTATTTATTGGATGTGAGTTACATGCTATGATCCATGTGACTTATGAACCCCTAGAGGGCGTACCTATTATTTCTGTAGGACCTTTCATGATGGATAGGTACACATGAGGGAATGATTATCTTGGACCTTCATGGGGGCTTAAAGCCCACAAATGGATGTTGTAACCCCAACCAAGGGCAAGAAGACATTGAAGATTTGCACCAGAAAGAAAGAAGGACGTTCCATTTGGAGGTACCCTAGCAGGCCTAGATCCAGGGGGATATTTCTCTTCCTTATGGGCGTTGGCTCTTAAAGGCCCACAAATTCACTATCATGACCTTGGACGTCACCCAGAGCTAAGGTTTTCATTTTGGAGGCAGTTGTGAGCTTGGTGGCACGTGTGGGCATCATCTGAGGCCTTTGGAGGCCAAGCATTCTACATGTTAGGCCGAACGTTCCACCTTAGGGCCTCAACGTCACCCTAGAAGGGCATGACATCACCCTTGGAGGTGTATTTAGATGATAATTAATTTTATTTATGTCAAATTTGGAATTTAATGTAAATTGACCAGGTCGGCCTTAATTTTGACCTAAAATTAATTAAGGGTCAAAGTTTTGTATAAATAGAGATAAAGTACTCTCATTTTAACACAACAACTCCTCACACAAGAGGAAGAGGACTGAAATTGGCACCCTACTTAGGGTTTATTAGCTGAAATTGTGATGCACGCCTCTCTTTTGGAGTCTTCTACTTGCAACTTGGATCAATTTTGGTGACGTCATTTGGTAATCTAGTGTTTTCATGCATGATTATTCTTGGTGAAGTAAGTAAATCTACTTTTGTCATTACTTTTGAAAGGTTATGGTATATTTTCTTGCTCATAATAAAGATTATGAAATTGCATGCTTGATAAACCCTAGAAGTGAGAACTCAAATTACTACTTCTTCACTTTGTATTTGCTAGACTTTGCATAATTGGTTTATATTGACAAGCCTCTAAAACCCTAAAGTGCTATCTCTTTAGAGGTCTTGATCAATTGTGGTTGCATCTAAATATTTCTTCAATTATCTAAGAAGGAGGAAAACCAATAGAGCCTAGAAGTGCCTACTCTCTAGTAGCGCACCTCCCCAAAGATTGAATCCCAAGAAGACTTAAGTTACTACTCTTCTAAGATTCATCTCTTACTTGGATAAACATAATCATTTTGTTGCTTACTCCAAATGAATGTTGTTGAACTCTTGACTCCATAACCCTTTAAAGGAACTAGTCCTTACACTCCTTTTTGTAGAGAGATCAAACCGATACTCAAACCTTGAACTTTCTAGCTTTCACTAACTAAAACTAACTCTAACCTAGCCTAGATAACTAATTTACTTGTTGTTGTTATAGATCATTGTTACAACCATCTTAATGCAACAATTTTTCTGCATAAACTACATTTAATGCTAGCTAAACACTTCTAAATTAGCTTGTGACAATTGATTATCATTATGTTTAGTAAAAGCTATATTTTCATTGTATTTTCAAGCAATTTAGAGGAATATTTCTTGCAGCTGTTATAAAATACTTATTGATGTTGTAAACTTTCATTTTTCTGCAATTTTATATCAGCTAGCATACATTTTAGTGGTTTACTGTCTTACTAAAGCACCAATATCATTTTTTACTTGAAACTGCCATATTTTTGCTTGTTGTCTTGTTGTGGGCATGTACACTTCATCCATTACATTTGCTTCATCCCTTAAGACATAAGACCTTTTGACTTGAGTGACCAGTGAGAGCGGGGTATCTTTGCATCCTTGTTTTAGCTTCATCATCCCTTTAGGTTACTAGGGATGTCTCCCTTGGGGTAATATTAACATACTCCTAAACAAAAAGGGGTTTCTTATTAAGGTGACAGTGATAGGTCACCCCCTTGTTACACCAATCTCCTCTCACTTGCCTTGGGCTTTGGGCAAGTACAGATTGCGCGATAACAGGTCTCTTGGAGCAAGACAACAAAGGGATTTTCCAATTTGACTATGTCTCTTACTGCAACCACTTTTGGGTCACAGTCCAACCCCCTGTACTTCTAGGAGACAATTGACATTATTTATTAGATTTAGAAGAAATCCCTCTTGGGAGAAAAATGATTCATGGTGCTTTTGGTGACCTTTGAATAATTCCTATCATTTTTTATAGGGTTTTATGGGAACCCATCATTATTTCCTTGTTTTCCTACTCCTCCCTCAAATTTTTGGTAGCCTTTCTTCCGAAATACCTCAACGGATACTCCTTCGATGCCTTATCTTCTGCCTCATCATCCGTAGAGACCGATGCTTCCATTTATTTGATTTTTTATTATAAAAATGCCACTTCTCCATATTTAAAGTTTTCTACTTCTTCCATGCCCATTAATAATTTGTTCTCCTCTTCCTTATTTTTCCCAGCCCCTTATCAACTTCATCCTTTAAATCAAATGGTTTCTATGTCTCTTCCCCATTCAAAGCATATGTTGTTTTTTGGACTAAAGGGGGTTCCCATGATTCCATTCTCTTTGCTTTCCCTTGTTTTGAGTTTCCCTTGTCTTCGAGGCATTGCTCGGGGACGCCATCGACTAGAACGTTGAAGCTATTGTTTCCTAAGTGGGGACGCCCTGGAGCAGTGGTTGAAGACCCTTGTGAGTTTGATAAGGAGCCTTTTACGAACCTACTTCCCCCATAATTCATTCCCGTAGCTACAGAGGGTTTGATCCCTGACATGGATTGATATCTTTCCCCCATATTTACTCTATATCTTGCCTTTTTTGAGACCACTTTCCATTGTTCCTATGTCCCTGTCTCTGGGCTTTGTTGGCTTCCAACTTTCTTGCAGTCTTTAGCAAAGTGTCCATATTCATGGAAAGATTTGCACTTGAAGAGAAGTTGCTCATAGTCCAGTTGTTGGAGGTGTTTCTGTAAGGTAGCTAGAGAGGTAGTGGGGGGGCCTAGAGGGCCCATAGTGATAATAGTGGAGGTCATTCAATGTAAGGTGGACTTGGTCCACTATATTATTAAATAAGGCCCACTATGGTAGTTAGATATAATAAATGTAAGAGG
>ML788732.1:59988-96639 GCA_009831015.1 Picea engelmannii
CACATCATTTGATGTGATAGGTTTTGTATAAATAAGAGTGGATCCCCATTGTGGATCACACTCAATCACTTGTCATCTCATAATTTCAGACTTACTTGTACGACTGAAGTGTGCACCTCTCTTGGGCACTAGTTTCAAGGTTGTAGAGCACCCTCTTGTGTGCATCTAGATTTTATGGTGTTGGGGATCTTCTCTTGAGAATATAGCAAATCATTGCTGGGTTTTTCCCTTGATTGAGAAGGGTTTTCCCAGGCTACTTCTTGTGTTCTTGTGCATGGTTATTCTTCTTGTGATCTTGGTTATTGCAGAACTTGTGTATGGTATTGTTGCATGGTTTATGGTTCAAGTACATGCTAAATGAAATAAAATACATGTGCATGAGCTAAGCATTAAAATTCAACATGGCATCAGAGCAGAGTTCCTGAAGAGACTATTGCACAAGCCTTTGAAGAAGCCAATCGTCCCCCCTTGCTGCAACTGCAAAACTAACTCCCCCTCTTTTTCTTGTTTCAACACCTTCCACCGAAACGTTGAGGCTAATTTTTGCATAGGAGTGTACGACCTCCTTCAGTGCACCTCCTACAACTCTCAGAGTGCAATTCCGAGAATTTTTATTTTTGGCCCTAGGGTCTCTAGGGTTCCACAATTTTCTACAGAATTTTGGTTTTAGGGTTTTTGCAACTCATTGAAAGACTTTTGCAGCTCACCTGTATTCTTTTGACTCTCAAGGTTTATTGTTGGCAATCATAAGTCCAATGAAACCTAAGGTTGCTAGCCTAGCCTATCCATTAGGTTTCCTAGCCTAGCCATTAAGGGTTTGTGGAAGAATCTGCAAACCATGAGGAACATAACTTTGGTGGAAGATAGGCTTGATGGATCAAGCAATTTCAGTTCTTGGAAATCAAGAATACAAACTACCCTAGAAGAGGATGACCTATTGAGTTTGATAGAAAAGAGTCTACCGGAAACAACTATCGATGAAGAGAAGGAAGATTGGAAGGCAGATGACGTCAAAACAAGGAAGATAATCATCTATTCAGTAAGAGATCATCTCCTACCTTGTATCGCTAACTTGAAGACAACTTATGAGATGTATGATGCATTGAAGAATATGTTTAAGATAAACAACACCCTCAGAGCTCTTACATTGAAGAATCAGCTTCAACATATGAAGATGACAAAATATGACACTATTGCTACCTTCTTCATGAATATTTCAGAAATCAGAGATCAGCTGGGTGCCATTGGAGAAACCATATCAAACAAAGAACTTATCTTGACTACTTTCAATGCTCTTTCAATACATCGGGAACCATTTATTCAAAGTATCAGTGGTAGAGCAAAACTACCTAATTTTGATCGTCTATGGATAGACTACACCCAGGAAGAAACCAAACTTATAGCCAAAGGAGTGCAAAACTCCCCTCACAATGAAAATCATGCTCTTGCCTTTCATACAAATAAAGGAAGAAGAAATAGAAGGCGTTTCACCAAAGCATTCAAAGACAAGAAAACTTCATCAGCTTTAGGTCATGAACATAGAAAAGACAAATCAAAGATTCAGTGTTTTAAATGTGACAAGTATGGACACATTGTGAGAGTTTGTACTACCAGGAATAAAGGAAGACAACATGCATCCATTGATGATGTTGATCCAGAACCACCTCAGAGAGATGAAGACATAAAATATGAAGCATTCTTCTTCATATCAACACTCTCAGGTACGGTTCCTACAAATAGTGATATTTGGTTAATTGACAGTGGTGCTTCCAGACACATGATTGGATATAGATAACATCTGACAGATCTTGTACTATGTGCTCTTCATTGATGATCACTCTTGGAAGACGTAGATTTACTTCTTGAAGACCAAGGATGGAGTCCTTGCGAGATTTCAAGAGTTTAAAGCTCAAGTTGAGAACCTGATCGGGAGGATGATCAAGGTGCTGGGATCAGATAATGCAAGAGAGTACACCTCCAGGGATTTCAGTGATTTCTGTATTGAGACATGGATCAAGAGTGAGTACACCATTCCTTATAACCCTCAACAGAATGGGGTTGCATAGAGGAAGAACAAAACCATTATTGAGGCAACCAAAGCGATGATACACGATTAGAATATACTTATGATTATATGGGCAGAAGCATCTATGACAATTGTGTATGTTCAGAACAAGAGTCCTCATCATATTTTGAAGAACATGACTCTCGAAGAATATTTCACTAGAGTGAAGTCTGAGGTTGGAAACTTTAGATATCTGGGTGTCCAACATACATTCATGTACTCAAGGAGAAGAGGATCAAGCTAGACCCTTTAGACATAAAGGATACATTTGTGGGGTACAATGAATCTTCGAAGGCATATCGGATCTACATCCATGGTCAGAGATAGATCAAGGTCATCAGAGATGTCACCTTTGAGGAAGAGATAGCCTTTCAAAGATCCAAAGAATCTCAGATGGATATTGACAGGGAGAAGAAAGAAGAGACAATACCTTCTCCCCCTTCAGCAGTTCAGAGGGAGACAATCATTGATCCAGTTGATTCCGTAGCTCCAGTTGATGCTCCAAGAGACATTACAGTAGGCCATAAAAGGCCTGCCTGGGATTGACAAACTCTACATGAGGCAGAGGGACATGCAACTCCTCGAGGTACATTTCGAGAGAGCAAGAGACCACAAAGATTTTCAAGCTATGTTTTAGCCATGAGCCACATCATTGATACCGAGCCTTCTTGTCATGGAGAAGCAACAATTGATCAGGTTTGGCAAGATGCCATGATAGAAGAGTATTGATCCATCATGAAGAATGATGTGTGGGATATTGTTCCGAGACCGGAAGGGAAGTCTGTGGTGACTTCCAAGTGGATCTATAAGATCAAACATGCAGATGATGGAAGTGTTGAGAAGTACAAAGAGAGATTTGTGGCTAGACGATTCTCTCAGGTGGAGGGAACAAATTATGAGGAGACATTTGCTCCTGTTTCTCGATACACTTCCATCCGTACGATTATTTCTCTAGCTGCATCCATGGGTTGGAGACTACATCAGATGGATGTAAAGACAACCTTTCTCAGTGGTGAGATTGAGGAAGAGGTTTACATTGAGCATCAAGATGGATTCATGATACTTGAGAAGGAGTCTCATGTGTGCAAGTTGAAGAAATACCCGTATGGACTAAAGCAGGATCCTCGTGCATGGTATGAAAATACTGATGGATACTTGATGCGTTTGGGCTTCAACAAGAGTGTTTCTGATCCCAACCTATACTACCATATTGTTGGTGACGAGTGCCTGATTTTGGTCCTATATGTGATGACTTATTCCTCACCAATTCAAAAAGTCTTATTGCTGAATGCAAGTGTGCGTCGACTTCTGAATTCAAGATGAAAGATCTTGGCATGATGCACTACTTCTTGGGACTATAAGTATGGCAAAGGATTGATGATATTTTCCCGAGTTAAGGAAAATATATAGTCGAGATATTAAAGAAATTCGGAATGATGGACTACAAGTCCATGCCTACACCGATGGTGATGAACTTGAAGAAGATGAACGATGTTTCTACTGATTCAGGCGAGATTGATCCACATATTTACAGACAATTAATTGGATCATTGATGTATCTGGTTAACAACAGACTTGATATATGCTATGCAGTGAACATACTCAATCAGTTTATGAGTCAACCGAGACAGAAACACTGGATAATAGTGAAGCATGTGTTGAGATATTTGCAAGGCACAGTTGGTTATGGCCTGAGATATACCTCCGGTGCAGACATGAGATTGCAGGGATATTCCAATGCAGACTGGGAAGGGAGCGCAGTGGACCGAAAGAGAACATCCAGTTGTTGTTTTACTTTGTGATCTGCCATGGTTTCCTGGGGCAGCAGGAAACAAAGCTATGTGGCTTTGAGTACCATAGAAGCAGAGTACATAGCGTTATGTGTGGCAGTCCATGAAGCAGTGTGGCTTCACAAGATCCTTGAAAACTTGTTTGGACATGATATGGATTCTACTGTCATCCATTGTGATAACCAAAGATGTGTGAAGTTCTCAGAGAATCCCGTGTTTCACGATAAATCGAAACACATTGAGATAAAATACCATTATTTCAGACATATGGTGCAGAGGAAAACAATACACGTGTAGCACCTTTATACACACGAGCAGGTTGCATATGTCTTCACCAAACCGCTTTCCAGGACGAAGTTCGAGTACTTCCGTGAGAGACTTGGCCTAGTGGAGAATGCATCCCTAGCTGATAGGGAGTGTTTATTATTGCAACGTCGTGTGACATTCTCCAATTCGTTCTCCTATGGACTGAGTTGAGACGATATGTGAGAGAGACTGAGTTGAGTTGATTCAGCATGAGATGGTCTCCTGCCTTGTACTCCTATGGACTTAGTTGAGCTGGCTTGAGATGGCTCTCCAGATGGTACTCTTTTGGAATCAGATGAACGATCTGTTGAGAGTGATGTCCATGTGGCTGAGCACAGGTGGATGTGTCCTTAGTGGCTGAGCACTAGTGGATATGTGAGATATCTTGCTATATTTTCAAAGAGTGAGACTTTGGTAAAACCCTAATTTATGTTGTAAAGGGTACAAGTCATCCCCACCATGTAAAGATAATTAATATTGTGTAATTATTAATTATATTATTAAGTTGTTTAGGTCGGCCCTATTGTGCCAATAGACACATCATTTGATGTGATAGGTTTTGTATAAATAAGAGTGGATCCCCATTGTGGATCACACTCACTCACTTGTCATCTCATAAGTTCAGACCTACTTGTACAGTTGAAGTGTGCATCTCTCTTGGGAAATAGTTTCAAGGTTGTAGAGCACCCTCTTGTGTGCATCTAGGGTTTATGATGCGGGGGATCTTCTCTTGAGAATATAGCAAAGGATTGCTGAGTTTTTCCCTTGATTGAGAAGGCTTTTCCTATGATACTTCTTGTGTTCTTGTGCATGGTTATTCTTCTTGTGATCTTGGTTATTGCAACACTTGTGTATGGTATTGTTGCATGGTTTATGGTTTGAGTACATGCTAAATGAAATAAACTACATGTGCATGAGCTAAGCATTAAAATTCAATAGAGGCATGACATGACACTAGCACATGAGAGCTTGACACATGGCCTTTGGAGGCCCAATGATTTGCATCTTGAGGCTCAACATCTCACTTAGAGGCTCAATGATGCCCTTCTAGGGCATGACGTCACCCTTTTGAAGGTTTTACTTTATGTAAAATTTATTTTTGTAAGTTGTAAAGGAAAGTAAATGGGGTCAACCCTCTTTTAATTTGTTGTTGACATTTTTATGTAAACAAATTGGTTTAGATGGGATCATATAAATAGAGGCCATGTCATTTTCATTTTAGACATAACTCACTTGAGAATTACATAACTCTTGTATGAAATTTTCTCCCTACTTAGGCAATTCACTATCTCTTGTCTATTGTGCAAAATTGATGCTTTACTTGTCTATTGGTGGAGGAAAGGCTAGCGACTTCTCATGGATACTTGTTCTTGGAAATTTGGTGGAATATATTTGATAAGTAATGGTTTTGCATGCTATCTCTTGGATTCGGTAAGTAATTGATGCAATTTTATGTATTTCTTCTTGATTTCAAGGTTAATTTGTCAAACCCTTGGAGGAGTATAAGGGCATACACGCTCCATCAAGTAATTTATCTTTTATTGTTGTTGAAAAGGATTCAAACATTTCTATAAGGAGTAAAAGAGCTTACACCCTTGTAGCAAGACCTTGCTAAGGTTTATCTTCTCTAGGGAGTAAAAGGGCTTACACCCCTAGAAGAGTGCCAAACCTTAGTTCATAAACAAGAGAATCCATTTACCCAATAGATAAAGAAACTAATATTTGCATTCGAGATTGAATATTGTTGCATTGGTAAATGTGATTTCAAGGAGATTGAATTTTTCAAGTTTGGAATTTAATTTTACATGCTTTAATCTATCATAATTGCAAGTTGTCATAATTTTACTTGCAAGCTATCATAATTGATCTATCATTTAAAGACTATTGTTTGGGTGGATTTCTTGTTGATTTTAGTGGCTATGACTTGTTGTTGTAGTAAAATTTTTCTACAACCATAAGGGTGTTATAAAACTCTGCTGATAACACTTATTAACAACCCTCTCTTGTGATCAAAGTCTTGGTTTAAATATTGAAAGGTTTTCTACTAATCGCTAGCTAAATTTTCCAACATCATACACTTGATTTTTATGGTTTATTTTGCAGTTGTCATAGTCTCTTTACTATTGATATATATTTCCATACTGCTGCAATTTTGGGACAAAAAGGTTTCTTTCTGATTCCCCATTTGTTTTGAGTCTTGTATCATCATATATTGTCTTGTTTGGATAGTTCTAACATCAGTTTGCAGGTACACAACCTTGACAACCATTTACCAGCTCATAAGACTCTTTCACAAGCCCCATTCTCATCATTGACCTTGACCTATCCCATCACAATCCTTCTAGGGTCACTTGAGAAGCCTCCCTTGTGTTGGACTTGTCCTTCACTAAAATGAGGGGAACATCTCTTGAGGTGACAATGATAGGTGTTCCTAGTTTTGTAACACACTTGGTGTTTGGTTTGGTATTTTCGCAAACTACAAACTGTGGGCTAACAACACCCAAAAATGATCTTGGAAAATCAAAACAAGGCAAGTAGGCGAAATACATCCCTTTGCATGAATCTCAATTTTGTGGTGTGGTTATTTGCAAAATTCACCATCATCTAGATATTAATTAGGTGGTGAAAGAACCCATAAAAGTTCACATCTCTCACCTTTGTCAATTTCTTCATGTTTTGTGCAATTATCATATTGAGAGTATTGTTAATATTTGCAACAATTTACATCATTTAGAAATTAAGTAGGAAAAATAAGAATCGCTCAAGTTCATATGCTTTCTTGTTGATTAAATTTATTTAAAGTGTTGCAATTTTATTTCCAAGCACTCTTGTATCAAACATCATGGTTTCCTCATGTGGAGCAGACACATGAAGGACCTAAAGAGTTTTTTTTTTTTTTTTCCTGAATATGCTCTTCACCCTGCACCCAAAAGTGATCTTGGTGAACCAAAGAGAGTAAGAAGTCTGAAATACCTCATTTGTCACTCATTTATGTGAATTAATTGGTTCATGATGCCAATTTATCTCTCTAAAACCAACAAAATTAATTCCTCCTAAACGAGGTCACAAAACAATTAAAAGTTTTGGTTAATATTGCAGGGTTAAGCATACAAAATCCCCCCCATAATCATTTCTCATTCGAAACATACAAGTTTCCCAAGAGAGATTTCAAATCCTTTATGTCAAGTGTGCAAAATCCACGGCAAGGAGATACCCATTGTTTGCACCCAATTCGTCACTTGGTGAGCAAATAAAGGGTGCTTACATGCCCAGTTGGGTCTTGCTGAGCATGACAGTTGTAGAGGAAAGGGTTAGAGAAAACAAAACAAAACTACAAACAAGAATTAAATTAAAACAAACTAAAACTATGAGCATATGGAAAAAGAAATAACAAACACAAAAGACCAATATCACCAATGTTTTTAGGCTGATCAATTGATGAAATCCAAAGCAAAATGAAGAAAGGGAACTGTGGTTCCTTCTTCCTCCAAAGGAAGGCTCTTGAAGGCCTCACAAACTTGCTCTCCTTACAATGAGAAAATGAGAATGATGGCGAAAGAACTCCAAGCACATTCACTCAATGGAGAGGTGAATGGCTCAATGAAATGGTGCTAATGTGTTATTGCCAAGGAGTGAGTCCTTAAAACAATCTAAGCAGCATAACATTACATGAAATTCCTTGAGAAAATGATGTTTCCTCATGAATTTATATAGCGTAGCATTGGGTGATTATGTAACTCCTTTGAGGTGTGAAAAGGGGCTCTTTAGGGCTTAATTAGGTCTTTGACCAGCCTACCATGCGGATTTAGCTCAGATTTGGGAGTCAAATCGGCTTGAGAGCTGATCCATTAGTGGTTGGGAGGCCGACCAATTCCATAAATGCGCCGTTTAGCAGGTGCGCGGGTTTTTCGCCAACAACCGCGCGTTGTGCGCGCATGCGCGCATTGTACGTTCCTGTTACGCGCATATGTGCGCGCACACATATTCTGTAAAGCGCCCTTCAATTTTGGGTTACTTTGTATAGTTTTTGACCCTTTTGCAATGCTGTGAAACTAATTCAGTGCCATGAATGACCTCATTCATGTTTTGACGATGCTGAGTTCTTGTCGCCATGTGCGGATGAAATTTCAGTGATAACAGATGCCCCCTGATGGATGAGGTTAGGAGCATACGTATAGCCGAAATCCATCAATGTTTCTTTTACTGAAAATGGTGTTGTAAGAGAGAGCAATAGTGAGACCGTTCAGAGCGTTCTGTTGGAGAAGAGAGGAACCGGTAGAACCTGACCTTCCATAAGGTGCGTAACAATATACAGTTGTGTTCAAACGAGGCGGGAATGCCCCATGCTCGTGTTATGTAACTCTGACAAAAAGATGACGGAAGTGTTGGTGTAGATGACTGCAGCGCCCTCGGGGGCGGTAATAACAAAGGCAGAAGATAATTCTGCAAAGGAATATACCCTGAACAACAGGTAATGATCATGGTAATAAGCAACGACGATGATGTGGGCATGGATGGCCCTACCAGGTTCAGAGGTCTTCGACAGAGGATAAAAATAACTGCAATAGTCGCAAAGTAAGACCCACCATAACATGAGAAAGTGTTGGTGTCGAATGTCATGGGGGCCAACGACAACAGGGAGCAATGATGTTTCTCCCTGTGCCGTCCGAGATCTCTCATTAAATGAAGAATGAGAATCAAGATACTGTCGCCCTTCTGGAAAAAGTGTGATGCTGTCGACAAAAGGGAAACGCGACTCCCAGAAGCAAAGGGCTTCATAGAATCTACCGAGATGAGGAAGTGGCAGAGGTGCATAGACGAAGTCAAGAAGTGGGAAGACTCAAGACTGCCCTTGGTTGGAGGATGTATGAGTTGGAAAAGTGGCCGCAACCGTGTAACAAGGTCGAGTGTCAGGGGGACAACAAGACCGAGGATAAGTTGTGCCAGAGGTGGGACAAGGTAAACAAATTCAGAGGGTAGAGGCAAGTGACCTGTGAAGTACTCTGAAGATATGGACAATGCTGGCAAGGGTAAAATGAGAAGCAATGCTCCAACCAAGGGTGACATGGGTTGCGTGTGGCCAAAAAGGAAGCAAGTCACCAACGATGACGACAAAAAGGGAATGACTGAAAATAAAGGTGTTTGTACAATAAATAATGAATAACTTGGGAAAAATGTACAAATACAGAAACGGGTGCCCCAGTGTGAAATGAGTGCCCCAGGGAGGGCAGAAATTTATTGGAAAACAGATGAAGGGTGGGGGCCCCATTGGTGAGTTTCTGTATGAGGTAGGTGAAATGAAGATAGGTTCGCAGATGGGCAAACTGATGGTGGATGAAAATGGAGGGTTCATGATCCTGCGGAGATGCTGGAAAAAAAGAAAAGAATAGAACCATAAAGCGATGATCTGGGAGTCCATATGGGAAGCTAGCAAAATGAGGAGAAGAAGTATGTGGTTGATCTGCAACATGATGAAAGACTATCGGGACTCCCATCCCTAAAGGGTAATGAAGAACAACATGAGTGTCAAAAGTGCCAAAAGGTGCTATGAATGGGACAACTCATGTGGGTAAGAATGCTATCGAGTTACAGTACCGATGATGTAAAAGGAGGTGTGAGTACTACAGATCCGGGAATGAGGATCCTAAAGGCAAATATCAGAGGGTGTGACTGGAAAATGTAAATGCAGTACAACGAGGGAGACTACATGCCAGTGTTGAAGATAAACCTGAAGGGATGATGTTGACGACCGATGAGCAAGTACCTGCGCACAGAACAACCAAATACCCAAAGTGAACAATATCTGAAGAGAATCAAAGATATGTGCATGTATTTGACAAATGTGACAATGCGCGTGCGTACCTGACCATGATATGAAAAAAAGGCGCCCCGGGGGCTCAGGATGAAAAGTGACCCATGGACGGCTATGATGTAGGTGGCGGGATGCTGATCCCGTGGCTGAAGACGGTTTGAAAAATGGACACCTTGGGCTCCCGGAATGTTGAGTGGAAGTTTGGAAAAAGGCCTATATATAGCTGTAGGGCCCACATTGCCACCTCATTTGTACTTGCTGCTACAGTGACTGGACGAGAAGATTGCAGAGGATATTTGGAGTTTCAGGGAGCACGAGGTATCCGATCGACGGTGTGCGAGTCTCAGGTTAGTGATCTGATCATCCTGCATAGAAATAGGTTTCCAATTTTTGGGAAGGGTAGGTACAGGGGGCCGTACAGGGGGTTTAAGGGGATTTTTTATAGGATGTGGGCCTGCATGCACGGGCGATTTAGTGGAAGGCGCGCATACGTGCGCGCCTGTCCACAGAATGGACGCGCATAGGTGCGCGTGAGTGGGAATTTAAGGCGCGCCCTAGTGGCGCGCCTGTGAGGTGTACAGGCGCGCATTAGGGCGCGCCTGTGAGGTGTACAGTCGCGATCTTGAGCGCGACTGTAAGTTTGGACAGGCGCGCTCAAGAGCGTGCCTGTGTAATGAACAGGCGCGCTTACGAGCGCGCCTGTGAGAAGAAAAACCGCGCCTGTGAGGCAAGGTTAAGGGGTGAAAAATGAGTCTTTTTGATGCATTGGATGGTTGCATAAGCTGATATAGGACTCTGTGTTGTGTGCATGTGGTCAGCAGTGACTATGGATGTTCGGTGGCGTGAGCGAGACTGGTCGCAGTTGCGAGATGCTGTGGCCAATGCAGGGCCTGTGGTTCGAGCGGCTTTAGCAACCAGTGGGTTGCTAAAGTTTTTTGAGTGCCTGTTGATACGGGCACAGGAGTATTTACTGCAGTTCCTGCTCCAGATGTGGAGTCCAGAGCTGCACTGCTTCCTCGTGCGAGGAGAGAAGATCCCCTTCACTACGGTGGAGGATGTTTATTTTTTGGCTGGGCTCCCCTTCCGGGGAACGCCGCTGCCGACAGAGCCTGTACTGCCGAGGGATACACACCTGCGGGAGATTGCTGAGCGATATTTCTCAGGCGAGAACTACATGTCTGGGACTGTAGTGAGTGTGAGTGGGCTGGACTCCCTGGCGCATCGTTGCATAGCGGTGATGATTGTTCGCGTGTATGGGTCACTTGCGACCCAACGGATTAGTGGTGGCCAACTGCTGGTGTTGGAGAGGGTGGTGGTGGGCCGTGAGCGCTTTGCATGGGGGTTGACTCTACATGCACGGATGATCGCGCAGTTGGATCGATGTCAATCCACAGGTACCGGGGAGTTCGCGTTCGGCTCGATCCTGGTAGCCTGGTTCTTGGAGAGGGTGCCTATGCTGCGCCCGAGGGTGCTATTAGAGGCACCAGGGGCACGAGAGCCGCGCTTGAGGCGGTGGTCATCAATTTTGGTTCGCCACGGTGGTGGCGAAGGTGGGCATTATTTCACGGCGCAGGCGACGCAGATATGGTGGCAGATGCCGCAGGTCATACTCCGATACCCCTATGCTGGGGTGGACTTCCGGGATGATCCGGACATGGTGCTGCCTCCTGGGGAGGTATTTGACCATCGAGGTATGCTGAGTTTGTGTATGTTTTTGATTGATGTTGTCTTTTGATATACCAGTTCATATGTGATATAGAGGCTGATATGATCGTTTGTGTGTTGTTTTGTGCATGTGCAGATTTGGCACCTCGCGGGCGTGAGGTGGAGTTGCAGCGAGCGCCGGTTCAGCGAGAGCCGAAGAGATTGCCACGTGGAGAGAGGCGTCGACGGGATGAGGCCGCGGGGCGACCAACAGAGCCCGAGAGACCGATGAGGAGGCGCCGATACAATGACCTTGGTGCGAGGCCATCACATGCTCCTTCGGCGATAGCCGGAGTAGATTTTGATGATATACGCCATCGACTTGAGACGGTGTTATAGGACGTGCCTGAGGGCATGTGGATCCGTATCCAGGACGAGGGGTTCCTGGAGCAGTGCATCGGATTACCGCCACCATGGCGGGGTATAGTGCGACGAGAAGCTGTGCTCGCCGCGATGACTAGTGGACGCCTGCCGCCGGGGCAGGAGGGTCCTACAGGTGTTCCACCACCACCGCCTGGAGCAGGTGGGGGTGGGCCACCACCGCCTCCTGAGGGAGGGGCAGCGGGGGGTGTGATAGAGGCACCCTGATTGTATATTGTATACTGGTTTTTTTGTTGTATATAGGCTGGTGAGCTGATTTTGTACCGAGGGACTATGATAGCCTGCGAGCACATGTATTTTGTGTATGTAAAAAGTCGGATGGCCTGATAGGCCTCGATATATATATATGAGTATACATCTTTTTGAGATCCTGATGTTGTCTACATGTATGTGTTTTTGTTTGATGATGATGATGTCTATTATATCTATATGTTGTGACAGGATGGATGAGATGTTTTATGTATGTGTAGCTTGATGTGATATATGCCAATATAACACTATGTTAGCTATTTCATTTGTTGTTTGATTCAATTGTCTTGGAATATGTGTAAATGTAATGGAATCAAAATGTCGAGATAATAATCTAACCTGCAGGTATTTGCGAAAGAGGCACAGATCGCGTACACGATAAACATTGTTGAGCTAGAGAACGACTAGTTGAGAGTCGAGGAAGACGCTAAGGTGGCGAATATGATGACGCTGGGCGTCGTCCAGGAGGCCAATGACCGCAATGTATTCGGCTTGGTTGTTGGTTGCTGGTCCCAAACAGATGCCGCTTGAATGTAGCATTTCATGTGAGGGGGTATATAAAGCCCAGGCTGCCGAAGCGAGATTTTGTGTCCAACGGCTAGCGCCGTCGGCCTACCCAATGTGATAGTCTGGTGGAGGAAGCATCTGTCAATATCACAAAGGATAGTTTAGACGAGAGAGGTGAGAGAAAAAATATTAAAAACAATAGAAAAAGAAATAACCTAAGGTAGTATGACTACTTTTAAGCATAAAATTTCTTGAGGTATAACCCATTGACGGGTTCCTTGAGCGAGAGGCCTTCGGGGGAGGCCAGGATATATGAGCCTTTGGTGAGGCAATGTTGGATGATGTAAGGGCCATGCCAAAGTGATTCGAATTTTCCATGGGCAAAGGTATCATGAGCGATGTCATAGGCCAGGACAAGGTCGCCTTCGCGAAATGATCGAAGGTTGACATGGCGATCAAAGGTAGCCTTGGATCATTTTTTAGCTGCCTCGTTGTTTTGTAATGAAGATCGACGATATTCATCCAACGACTCCAAGTTCAGCAAGCGCTGCTCCATTGGAGCAGTGTCAGGTAATAGCTCAATTGCGGTGCAAAGGGTGGGAATTTCGCACTCGATGGGAAGAGTTGCCTCGACCCCATGGACTAAATGAAATGGCGTGAAACCTGTAGCGGTCTTTACTATCGTTCGATAAGCCCATAGCGCGGAAAATAACATATGATGCCAATTGGTTTTATGTTTATTAACCGTGCGCTGTAACATGGTCTTGATGACTTTGTTCACTGCCTCGACCTGTCCGTTTGACTGAGGGTAATATGGTGAGGCGAACTCGTGAGAGAAGCCTAACCAAGATGAGAGTTCGACGAAGATCTCATTCTCGAAGTGTTTCCCATGATCGGAAACAAGTTGGAGTGGTACGCCAAAACGTGATATGACGTGGTTAAAGAAGAAGCACGCTGCAGTGTCAACAGTGTTGTTGAAAGTGGGCATAGCTTCGGCCCATTTGGTGAAGTAATCAACGACGACAATAATGTATTTGTGACCATTGCTGGAGGGGGGATTACAAGTCATGAAGTCGATGCCCCATTTACAAAAGGGGCCTGCGGTAATGACAGGGTGAAGAAGAGCGGGGGGAGCTCGGGCTTTGTTGGCGTAGAGCTGACATTGCTCACATCGTTTCACGGCATGAATGCAATCGTGAAATAAGGTAGGCCAAAAGTAACTGGCTCGGATAATCTTCTGAGCCATGGATATACCTGAAAGATGGCCCCCACAAGCGTCGTTGTGGCAGTCGTTTAAGACTCTGTCGGCTTCGTCAATAGTCAGGCAACGACGGAGAATGGTGTCGATGCCCCGCCGATATAGGATGTCTCCGATGAGGAGATAGCGGGGGGCCTGATGGCGAATACGCCGACGATCATCTCGTGATAGATGGTTACCGAAATTTTGAGTTCGTAGGTAGACGAGAAGGTCGCCATACTAAGGATCATCGGAGGCGATGTAAAAGAGATGTTCGTCAGGAAAGTCGGTGTTGACGGGGGGACTGGTGATGTCAGAGGGAAGGGCCGTGAAAAGTTCAGTGAGAACGAGGGCCTTCTTACTCTTAGGTGTTGAGAACTCGAGGTCGTATTCCTGGAGGATAACGATCCATCGAGCGAATTTGCCGTTAACTTGGCGACGACTGAGAAAATATTGCATAGGGTTTGAATCTGCGACGACCTTCGTGGTGCGAAGCAAAATGTAATGGCGCAGTTTCTGGACTGCGAGGAAAACTGCAAGGGCTAGTTTCTCTTCGTGTTTGTACTTCAAGGGTGGTCCCGAGAGGTTCTTACTAACGTAATAAATGACGTGTTCACGATTGTCATCTCTGAGCTGGACGAGGACGCCGGCTACTGATACAGATGATGCTGATACGTAGAGGATGTAGTCGCGATTATAATCAGGTGCACTAATTAGAGGTGCATTGGGAAGCGCTGCTTTGAGATCGTCAAACGACTGTTGGGCATAGTCGTCCCAGTAAAAGAGGATGTCGTGACGAAGTAAGCGAAGGAAACCATGTGCGCGTATGGCGTAATCTAGAACAAAGCGTCTGAGGAAGTTAGCTTTTCCCTGTAGACTCTGCAGTTGTCGTAAATGCCGAGGAGGTGGAATTTCGGTGATGGCTTTGACTTTGATGGGGTCCACGGTAATACCGCTTTGGGAAACGATAAAACCTAGGATTCGCCCGGTGGTGACACAAAACACACACTTGAGAGGGTTCAAGCGGATGTTGTATTAATGACACCGTTGAAAGATGATTCGTAAATCATCGAGATGTTGGGTGCGTTTCTTGGATCGAGTTGTGAGGTCGTCCGAGTAGGCGAGGATGATTGCAGCCAGATCGTGAAAAATGTATGTCATGGCCCGCTGGAAAGTTGCACCAACGTTTTTTCAGCCAAAAGGCATGACATGATATGCGAAGGTACCCCACGGGGTAATGAATGCGGTTTTATATTGATCGGCTGGGTGGATTTGAATTTGGTTATAGCCAGAGAATCCGTCCATAAAGGAGAGAGCCTCATGGCCGGCGCAGTCGTCGATAATTTGATCGATGAAAGGTGTTGGAAAGTTGTCTTTTGGACATGCATTATTGAGATCGTGAAAGTCTGTGCAAACGCGGATGGTGCCCTGTTTTTTGTCGACGGGAACAGGGTTGGAAACCCATGAAGTGTAAGCGATGGGGTAAATAAACCCAGCTGTGCGTAATTTGTCTATTTCGGCTTTGATAGCCGCGAATTTGGATGGGTGTAGCGGTCGCTGTTTCTGGCGAACTGGTGTGATGTCAGGCCAGGTGTCGATGCGATGCTCGACAATAGATTTTTCAAGGCCAGGAATCTCTGTGTATGACCAGGCGAAAATATCCCTGTATTCCTGGAAGAGGGTTTTATATGCGGTGATTTCCTGAGGAGTGCACGCAGCTCCAATGATGATTTCTTCGACAATGCCATTTTTAATGAAAATGTTGATTTTGATGGTGGGGGAAATGTTAGCCAGATTACCTTCTTCAAAGCCGTCAGGGGCAGGAATGAGATTGTTGAACCAATCGATAGGCCCTGATGGGATAAAATCTTTGGTTTCGACCGCGTAAATGGGGTTTTGGTTAGGAGGCATGAGGGCTTCCTATGGAAGGAAGAGGGCACGATGATGTAGTGCGTCCCAGGGAGAGTCTGGGTGGTTTAGCTCTTCCAGTATTTCCTCATCGCATTGGAAATGATGGGAATATAAGGGGTCGTAGGGAGTGATCTCAGCTCTAGTGTGAGTGCCCCCTGCTGGGGAAGCAATGGGAGTGGTGCGAGCAGATGATGAGGGTTCACTCGTCATGAACCATATGTTGAAGCACTGAGGGGTACCCGTGGTGGTTGGGTGGATAGTGTCCACAGGGGAATGAACAATAGAGGTGGGTGGGTTACGGGGTAAATCCTTAGATACGCCATCTAAGAACCAAGGAGGCGTTGGGAGTGCCTCGGGTTCAGGTGAAATGACATGAAAATCCTCGAGTGGCGAGGTAATGTCAATGACCGCCGCTGCGAGTTGGTGACACAGGGTCAATTGACGTTGCCTGTATGCGAGGATTATTGGACACTGGTATGTAAAGTGAGCTAATGAATCACAGAGAGAACCAGGGCATCTCATACGTTCATTGACTGTAGTGGTGACATAGCGAATGTCAGTGATGTTTGAAGAGGATGTAGCAGGGCGTGGGTTGTTCTGGAAATTCTGGCGTACAACAGCTAATGTTTGCCGGAAACGTGGCAGTGCTGGGCAATGATGGGTGTAATGGCCATATTCAGAACAGATAGCACACGCAAATTTGGTCCTCAACCCTTTACTACTGGTTGGTGTGGTGGTAGTGGGATTAGCAGTGGTGACAGGTGTTGTGGGAGTTTGATTGAGGGGAATCAAATTCTGTAATTCTAGTAGTGATGGGAAATTGTTGATTTGGTGACCCTCTTTCTCACATAGTGCGCAAGGTGGTGGAATGCGTGGAGGAAGTGGAGCTGTGGGCTCCTTCTTCTTTCACCTACCCCCGACTGTAGTAGGGGGGGTAGGGAGTATGGGGGTAGTGGGGGTGAGGACAGGAATTGTCATGGGGAGGCCTTCCTGTGGGCGAGGGACCATCTCAGGTGGATGTAAATACCACACTGGGATTGCTAACACCATATTGGGTAGTGTGAGCGTTGAGGATACCTGGAAAGATTCTATATCGGGTGGAGGGTAAAAGAAGGGAATTTGAGTGAGGGGTCGGGGAACTGACTCCCAAATGGGATTAGGTCCTTGAGGGGGTGTGAATTCGTGGACCAAAGGGGTCGACGAGTGCACAGGAGGCTCCGGCTGGAGTGGTTCTGCGACTGTTGAGACGTCAGGAATGACGGAAGCCTCATGAGGAGGAAGAGTATCCTCCGTGTGAGTTCCGTTAGATGAGACGACGCATACCTGATTAGGGGGAAGGAGTGGTGGTGCTCCATGGTACGTCCCTAATAAGGATGGATCTTTAAAAATCCCAGGACCCATCTCAACGAGTGGATATGCGTCTCTGTTGGTATGGATGAGAGGAAGAATGTTATCGAGATTGGCAAATGGATTAGGCTCATAATGTGAGACTTGGTCGATGGTTACAATCTTTCCATTGTGGGGGAACATAATTGTGCGAAAGACGGATGATGCCACTGCCTTCATAGCATACATGTAGCTACGTCCGAACAAGATATTGTAATCGAGCGGTGCGTCAATAACTTCGATATCAATGAGAACGGTTTTGCCTCCGAGTTCAACGGGGACATTTTGGAAGAGCCCTTCAGGAGATGATGGTCGTCCGTCGTAAGCTCGTAAGGTGATGGCAGAGGGTATGAGTTCCGGGGAACCCAGTTTCTGCCATACTTTTTTGGACATGATGCATGTAGATGCCCCCTCATCGATGATACATCGATGGACGGTGATGTTCTGTATTTTTACCGGTATTTGAATAGCGACCAAAGCAGGAAGATGAGGTTCACAACTATCAAGGTCAAAGGTGATGAGTTGAGTATCAGCAGGGTCGACTGCCCCTAAGGCGGAAAGTAGTGATTTCCGCTGCGTTGGACAAGTCTGGAGGACTTCCAATACTGACATGGCAGTCGGGGATTGTGCTAAGTCGTCTACCAAGCTGTAGTTATGTGCTGCCCTAGCCTGTGGTTTATGAACATTCCTGCGCAAGGGGATGCGAGGGATGCGTAATGGTGGTTTGGTAGAAGGGCGAGGGATCACCAACGGGGGTCCCGTCAGTGTAGGGTTTGTCTCAAAAGAGATAGGGGTAGACTCAGCTGATGTCTGATACTGACGATTGCGTGTTTGCAGAAGAATTTCTTCCTCACCGGTGAGGAGAATCGTTCGCTCTGCTGGATTGTTGGGATTGTGGTATTGACTCACCTGAGGTGGGGGATGCTTCGTGTCCTGTTGGGTGTTGATCACCCCTTGATGTGGGATAGGATTTTGCAACACGGCGGGAGGGGGTTTTTGCACATACTGTTGTGGTGCCTGCTGAGGGGCAGTTTGTGCAGGGTTATGGGGAAGACTACCCGAGTCTTTCAACCTTTTGAAATCAGCGATCTGGGGACAATGGTGAGTGTAATGACCGAACTCGCCACAAAGGGCACAAGGGTGGATGGTTTTAATGTTGTTACTCCCTTGGCGTTTGTTGTTGTTGCCCCCTTGGGGGTTTTGGTTCCCTTGGTTCTGATTGCCCCCAGTGGTTTGGTGCTGTTGGGGTTGATTCCCGCCTTGACCCGAGTTATTGTTATTCCTGTTCTGTCCTTTCTTCCTGGCATTGTTCGAAGGATGAGTTGGGTTGGCTATGTTCAACTGTTCGAAATTTTGATATTGTTGAGCAGCCGAAGGTTGAACAAAATTTACCCCCGCATGTGGGTGTGGGGGGGGCGTGGGTTGTGGAGGACCTGGAAACGGGAAGTATGGATTTTGTGGTGGTGCCGATCCGTAAGGTACATAGGAAGGCTGTGTGCTTTCACCAGTACTATAAGCGGATGTTGAGGGAGTACCACTAGTGGCTGGAAAAGGTGGATGTATGGGAGGTGCCTGTGGTGGTCCACTGATAGGTGGAGGTATAGCAGCGGGATATGGTTGTTGATAAGGTGGTGGGGGGTAATACGGAGTGCCCCCATATGCAGGCGGGTATTGAGGTGTTCCATACATCGGTGGTGGTTGGGGTTGTGGACTATGGTGTGTGGTGGCACCTATTAGTCCGTCAGCTGAGTGCGACATCCCAGGTTTATCTTGGCCAAATGGCACAGGTTTTGGAAGATCAGGAAGTACCGTGTACAAGTACCCTGAATGTGCGTAGATAAGGTCATATGGTTGGGCCTTACTAATGGATTCCTCTTCAGATTGCGGGAAGGTGGAAGCGACATCCTTTCCAAGTAGAGAGACAAGTGATCTAAGAAACCAATCAAGGCACTGTTGCTTGGTGGTTTCTTCTTTACACAAACTACGTCGCCTACGCCACTCATGAATGTGGTCAGCGATGTGGGTGGATGAGGTCTGTTTGAAGTTAGACAATAGTTCTAGACCGTTGTCATGGCGGATGGGTAATTGGAAAAATGTCAAGAAGGCTTTGGCCAACGACTCAAAGGTCCCATGGGATCCAGATTTTTCTTCGACATACCATTTGGCTGATGGGCCAGTGAGTGTGCGTTGAAATAATCGCAGTCTGACGGAGTCATCCATAATGCTATTGGAAGAACACCATAGATGAAAAGTCATGACATGGTTGGCGGGGTCATCCCCCGCCTTTCCTTCAAACTTTGGTATGTCTGAAGGAAGTTTTGTTGGCATTGCAGGCCATGTAGCGTCATGCAATATAAGATCATTGGTAAGCTTGGTGAAATCCGGTATGTTGAGAGAGGCCAAGTATGGCATCTGTAGTGGGGTAGGAATGTTAGTTCCATCCATCGTATGTTGTGAACCTGACCCTTGATGGGGACTAGGTGGGTTGGTGCTCCCTCCTTGAGAGGAAGTGGGTCCTCTGCTCCCGTGCAAAGGAGATCGAGTGAATGGATGACCTTGGGAATTGGACCCAAGTAAGGTAGAACCAAGCAAAGCTGATCCTAAGATGGTGGCACTCACAGGAGTGTGTGAAGGAGGTACCGATGAGCGGGTACGACCAAATACTCCTCTTAAAATAGGAGGAAGGTTGAGCAAGCGTCGTGAACGACGTGGATTCTGTGGTTCCCCTATGATGTCAGACTAGTTGTGTGAATGTGTGCAACACGTGGTGAGAGAAATATAGAAACAAGAGTCTTTGCTGTGGTTGTTTAACACAATATATATATCAAAGTCAAACTGTAATCAGATGTGCATCACACATAAATGAAAAAGAAGCATATATGTGGGTAAGAGGGTTTTGTCCGCGTGGGGGAATCAAAAGAAAGCAAATGCTCGTGTCCTAGAAGACGTAACATCCTTCCTCTCAAATAGCACTGGACCTTCCAATAGTTCTCAACAGTGGGGTCTGAAGTCACCGGAAGAGAGACTAGTGAAGGATGAAACAACTGGTTATAATGAGGGGTAGAGGGGGCAATATCCCGAAAGAGCTGGCGTTACTTCCCAATATCCACACAAAATCCAATCAAGGTGTGATTGCAGCCCACAATTGCCACCTAGGTAGATGTCCTACAGTTGGTTACTAGGTACCTCGGTCCAAGTGCGACATTTAGAATTTCGGCCTAAGAAATGGGTCATGGGCTGGATCCCATCCAAGATGTGGGTGCCTCAAGGGGGGATGCACAAAACAACCGGACCTCGGCCTTCGACCCTTCACGGGTATCTCCCTGCCTTATGGTGATTGGAACACTGGACTTGGAGGATTTTGAAGTTCCCTATTTGTCAACCTCTATGTTTGAAATTGTGAGAACCAGATAACGGGGAGTTATTTGGATGCCTATCCCCGAAATCCTACCTAGACTAAAAACTTCTTTTGGCACCTCCTGTGGAGGAAAAATTAGTGAGTTTTTAGAAAGATTTTAGATGATATTGTTTTGTGAGGCTGGGGGTGAAAACCAACCTCGTTTGATTAAAAGTGGGAGTGGATAGTCTTGTCAAGAAAATATGGGATGTTTTCAGAATCCCTTTGAAGGAAACCTACTTAGACCTCCACGTTTCGAGAAGAGGCTATGTGAGTGTGACAACGACTTTTGTGTGTGAGTGAAAAGTGTACCAAATTTTAGTTATTTAGATGTCACCTTGCTGCATGTGGACTTCGATTGGTCCTTACAAAAAGTGTGATTACCTAATTAGCTAGATGTCATTGGTACAACCTTGCGGAATTTTAAAAGCCCTAGGAAACTAGCATGTGGACATGTGGTCCGTTACTATCCTTTAACTCCCTATGTGTGAGTTAATCTAGAAAAAGTATGAAACTATCTTAGATTGAACATGTGGGCATGTGTGGGCCCGTTACAAACTTTTAAACTCTCCTAGTTTTTTGATCTAAGAAAGAAAAATTGCAACAACTATCCTACTTTTGTGACATGTGGGCATGTATGGGCCCGTTACAAAGTTAGGATATGTTTGAAAAATGAAACTAAGAGGGGTCCCAAAAAGGGCCTTTGTCCTCTCCTAAAAGTTTTTGAATTTTGTTAAGGGAGATGAGACTGTTTTCGCAATCTCTTTCTGATTCTCAAGATCGCTTTTAAAGGCGCAAGAGAAGAGCATACTCAAGGATTGTTACTTCAATTTCTAGTCCCACATGTGAATCATGTGTGATTAAATATGATTGTCTAACTTAGATTATAAATCAAAGCAAGCCATCCACGTGGCAAAAAGAAAATAAGGGAAAATGATTTTTATCCACCTAAGTGCCTATGTTTGTTTGACTATCGCCTTTATAAGTTGAGGGGTCTAAGTGGTGCAGTATTTAGAGCATGCATATCATCATTCTTAAGAAGGAAAATGACTTTCCCCACATCCCAAGACCTTACAATGTAAAATTTTGTGTAACATGCACGGCCTCTAGTGTAGACAGGCGTGTGCAGAGCGCTGATGCGCTTTCAAAATCAAGCGAACAGGCGCATGCGCGCAGAGACAGAATGCAGTAAACGCGCTTGCGCGCCCGATGCGCGACTGTGGGGTGAAATAACCGCGGGCCTGTGGCAAATGGTCGAGAGAGGAAATCCGGATGGATTTCTCTCAATTCTCCCTTGAATTGACTGGTTAGCAGGTCAGCTGAGGTCAGTTTGTGTACCTGCAAGTTAATGAAAGCAAAAGGAAAGCAAAATAAACCCAAATGAGGAAGGAATTGATACCAATTCCCCAGTATGGTCGCCAATCTTTTTGCACCCAATTCGTCACTTGGTGAGCAAATAAAGGGTGTTTACATGCCCAGTTGGGTCTTGCTGAGCATGACAGCTGTAGAGGAAAGGGTTAGAGAAAACAAAACAAAACTACAAACAAGAATTAAATTAAAACAAACTAAAACTATGAGCATATGGAAAAAGAAATAACAAACACAAAAGACCAATATCACCAATGTTTTTAGGCTGATCAATTGATGAAATCCAAAGCACAATGAAGAAAGGGAACTGTGGTTCCTTCTTCCTCCAAAGGAAGTCTCTTGAAGGCCTCACAAACTTGCTCTCCTTACAATGAGAAAATGAGAATGATGGTGAAAGAACTCCAAGCACATTCACTCAATGGAGAGGTGAATGGCTCAATGAAATGGTGGTAATGTGTTATTGCCAAGGAGTGAGTCCTTAAAACAATCTAAGCAGCATAACATTACATGAAATTCCTTGAGAAAATGATGTTTCCTCATGGCTTTATATAGCATAGCATTGGGTGATTATGTAACTCCTTTGAGGTGTGAAAAGGGGCTCTTTAGGGCTTAATTAGGTCTTTGACCAGCCTACCATGCGGATTTATCTCAGATTTGGGAGTCAAATCGGCTTGGGAGCTGATCCATTAGTGGTTGGGAGGCCGACCAATTCCATAAATGCGCCGTTTAGCAGGTGCGCGGGTTTTTTCGCCAACAACCGCGCGTCATGCACGGACGCGCGCATTGTACGTTCCTGTTACGCGCATATGCGTGCGCACCCATCTTCTGTAAAGCGCCCTTCAATTTTGGGTTACTTTGTATAGTTTTTGACCCTTTTGCAATGCTGTGAAACTAATTCAGTGCCATGAATGACCTCATTCCTGTTTTGACGATGCTGAGTTCTTGTCGCCATGTGCGGACGGAATTTCAGTGATAACACCCATGAAGGGTTATATGTTGAGGTTAGGTTATTTATGCTTGTCTCCTTGAACCACCCAACTCTTGTTTGAAAATGACCCTTCATTGTTCGAGTCCCTTGCCCACACTTGAGAAAGGTAGCTTAGTGGAAAAAAATTAAGACATGTAAACAAGTGGCATTTGCACCAAATACAGACAACGTTGGCCATTGGGAAATGTTGCTAGTTCCATTGGGACATGTCCCCAATTCCACTCACTATAATTGCCTCATTCACATCTTCACTAGCCATCTTCTAAGGGTTTTGAAGACCCAAATTGTTTTGAGTGGAAGGAAATTAGGTCCCATCGAACATGTTCTTTTTCCCTTTTCAAACCATTGTGTGAAAAAATCCCCCTACACTGACCCCCCATACATTGAAACATATACTGTGATTTAAAGTGAAATACATCAAAATTGATGCACCATAAAGCACATTTATTTCATTTTCTCATATATTTGCTTTGATTAGACCACCATTTGGACTAAGTATGGTTTAGCGACCACCCATTTGAATTTCACACACCACCTATATATCTAGGAACCATTGAGGACCCTTAGTCATCGCGACGTTCCCGACGTTTATAAGACCTTCCCCCCATGTTGGGAGGCATTCTTGGTCTTTTTGTTTCATTGGCTAGACCACACCCATCCCACTCACCATTGGGTTTCACATTACTAGGTTAAACTCTTTTTGGATCATCCTTGTTGATCTCAGCTCCCCTAGGTCCCCTCTTGGAAGCTCATCCCCATCAAGCATATGCTCCTATCAGGTATACTCAATGGTAGGTGTTCCACCACCTCCTCCATCACCACCACCACCACCACCCACACATACAACCACCAACCTTCCATACATGGATAATATTAATTTCCTTGATTTGACAAAGCTAATTGATCTAGGATTTTTTCGTTGGGTGACTTATTAAAGAACTGTATTAAATGAGCATAAACAAAAGTACACCATAAGGAAGGAAAATATCAAAAGGAAAGAGACATAATCATGCAATATGAACACAAATAACTTGATAACAGAGTTCGTCCTTGGTGGACTATGTCTCCAGGTCTTGCTCTCAAATGGGTAGGTCTTTTTATTAACTCCACAAAAGAATTGGGCAAAATACATAAGTATACCTCATTTTGGAGTTAAGCAATAAAATCTTTGCTCAAATCAGAAAACTAACACCACCACTGCATTCGTGGCGTCGTTTTACCTAAAAATGTTTGTCTCCACACCTCAATCCAAGTTGGACACTTTCAGGCCCCCAAGACACCCTTGCCTCAGTTTTTGTGCCACTGCTTCTGCAATAAATGACTAGCTCTGTCTAGAAATACGTGCAAAATCTTGAAAATTGTGCAAAAGGACGTACATATCTGTACTATACGGACGTGCTAGTTTTCCCCTTCTTTGTGCTCTTGTGTCAAATGCACTCCTCGAACACCCTTATATACAAAAACTTGGCAGTTGTGTAATAAATGAAATGGTTGGCATGTTAACGAATGGATAAACTTAGGTGTTGGTTGGGTGGAGGTCCCAGGATCAAATCATGTGGACTCCCCTTTTTGGCAAATAGTTATAACAAATATGGGCGCGCTCCGCTAAATCTGGCGGGCAACCACTTAAATGGCGGAAAGGTTAAATATAGTGGCAGACATATGCTAAATATAGTGGTCCGTTGGGTTAAGCCCCTAAGTGGGTGGAATACCATGGTCGTATGGCGCTAAAGCATGTGAACAGGGGTTGGGCCAAAGTACTAGCCCCTCCCTTTGGCACCTTAGTTCAAATTTTAACCTTAAATCTTATTCTTATCACATTACAAACAAGCAACATTATATGGTATGTTTCTAGTGCAGATTCGTGGGGCCTTTGGGATAGTGAGAGGTCATGAGTTCGAATCTGGTGGAGTGATAAAATTTTTACCCAACAACCATTGGATGGGTGCCACGTGGAAGCCCATGACTAGGCCATGTGGCACCATATAATTTGTCCAAGAAAATGCCACTTGTCACCACATGATTCGCCCATGAAACTAACACATATCATCACCTAACTTGCCCATGTGTCTGTCAGCTCAACTGTACAGATGTGCCATGTGTCACCCTTGCAGTGGTGCCATGTGTCACTTTGACTTTTGCCTTTTGACCAATTTTGACTGAACTTTGACCGCTTATAAATTTTGATCCATAACTCTGTTTGACGAGCCGTTAGAAAGCTTGCGACACGCTCCTCGTGATTATGCCCTTTTCATTGAGTTTTGGGAACTTTGAATTTTTTCCCTTTTGTTGTCTGCTGAAGACATTATGAGCGTTCTAAGTTGCTTCTATGCATTCTGAGTTGTTCTTAACCTTCTCTGGATCATTTTTGGATCGCTAACCAGTTACCCCATTTTACATGACCTGACTTGGCCACCCATTCTAACCAAACTTCCATTAGAGATCTCAAAATTTGAGGAAAATCTGGTCAAAGACCCCTTCAACCATATCATGAAATTTCATTTATGGTGTTCATTCAATAACATCACAGATGATTATATCCATCTCATATTGTTCCATTGAAATCTATCGATACCATCAACCAAATGGTATATTAATGAAGTAGTAGGGTCACATGAAAATTTTACGTCTTTAGCAAATGCATTCCTGACTTTTTTCAGTTATCGGTTTTGTCATGACACTAAATTGGAAATCCTTACTGACTTTAGACAAACTACTTCTACTCACATTGTGGATCACATCCACAAGTGGCATCGAAGGTGTATCTTATGTTAAATTGAATTCAAGGATAAACTCCTCCTAGATTGGTTCTTGAAGTCTCTCTTACCTATGATCAAAAGATGTGACCACTACCATGCCTTATATAGAAGATGAGGCCATACTCAAAGCCCAACACTTTGATTTGATATATTCCCAGTTAGGGCATCTATATACTGTCATCCCCAATGCCCCCAACCCTCACCCATTTGATAGAGAGAATCGAAGGACAACCCATTTAGCGGATGGATTGATAGGGTCCATGACCCATGTCAACAACTCATATGGTACCAATCATTATGGTAACTATTATGTTGGAGCCCATATACCTCAAAATATTGTTAGCATGCCATACATGCCTAATATCATAGTTCACAACACTCCTTTCCATATTCAGGGTGAGCTAAATCCATCACATCCAGGGCCCAAGATGACCTCCCCAAGAGTACATTCTTCGCCACACATGCATGGACCATCATGCAACAATCAAAACTGTATTGGAGGGACATCCACCTCTTACAACTATTATGATAGCCCTTATCAATGCAATCCTTACTACCCATTCCTTGGTCCCCCGTAGTTTGTTGCTGCACCACCACCTGTTGAGAAACATGCTAGAGTGAACTTCATTCAACCCTCACCAACTCAAAAAATCTAGGAATTTGAGAAACTAAATATGGTAAATCTTTCAAACACACAGAATAAGGGAAATAAGAAAATGAAGAACAAGAAAAACATGAATCAAGGACCAAGGGGAAATGACCCCAACCCAAACAACAATGTTGGGGGCAATGATAACATAGGAAAACATAATCAAAATTACGAGAAAAACAACCAACCCAAACAAGGGAAGAACAATGGGCTTAGGACCAACTTTCCTTGTGTATTATGTGGTGAGTTTTTCCATTACACTCATCACTACCCCCAATTTGTGGAATATAAATGGATGAAGGATATCATATCCAACCATGGATCAAATACGCCAAAGGGAGTGGCCCCTACACAACCATTTCCTCCACCTCTGCAACCGATCTTATTACACAACCCCTTCCATAAACAAGGAGTTGTGGCAAGCCAATATTAAAGTAGTAACTCCACCCAATCATCATAATCATACCAACCTTCGAGTCCTTCTCAACTCAACAATCCTGCTTATCAAAATATATACATGAACTTTGTAGATATTCATCTTCTAACCAACAATCGTCAATATGGTATGCCCCTCGATTTACCCTCGACCAATTCAAAATCCACCCAAATACCTATCAACACCCCCTTGATGATTCCATGCCCTAGTAACAACCCTACACCACATGTACCAAAGACACCTCTACAATGTACTACTCATAACCCTCATCCAAGGGCCGCTCATAGTTATAGAATTATTGACGATTTGTCTTAGTCCCTTGCAACCATGTCAACTTTTAAGGTCCTACATACCTATCCTTCTCAAAGGAAATATTTTCTAGAAACATTAGATACAATCGACCCTTCTATTTCTAGGCGCATTACCTTTATTCAAATAACTCAGAACCCAATCTCCCCTCCCTCATGGATTTCAAAATCCATGTCACAATCAGAAACATTACCATTCATTGATGCATTATGGATGAGGGAGAATCTATTTGCATCATGTCTACCAACGTATGGAAGAAGTTAGGTTCCCCTGAGCTCACCCCTTCTGCCATGACCCTTCATGATTATGATGATCACCCATCCCAACCTGAAGGGATTTACTAAAACATCCCTGTTACGATAGTGGGAAAAATTGTCTTAATAGACATTGAGGTCATAGATGCATCCTTAGACTATAACATCCTCCTTGGACATAACTACATATATGCTATGAAAGTGATCACTTCATCAATTTTTCACATGATGATGTTCCCTCACAATGGGAAGGTTGTCTCATAGATAAAATCACATAATATTAATCCCAACCAACGGTTAACCTAGACAACATTCTTCCCCTTATAGAGAAAATTTAGGATCTCTTGTCATATGTTGAAATTAGCCATGTGATCTTCAAATATTGCACGTTATTTGGCACCTATAATGGCAAGCCACCTCAAGTTTTGCCAGTAGATTCAACTCAAGTCTGTACATTGAAATTAGTGGAGGTGGTACCATCTACCACCCCATGTGCATCGGGATCATCATCCATGTGTGACAAGCCACCTTTCACCAAGGAAGCACCCAATCCCATCACTAACATCCCCTTCTTATTTCCACCATCAAGAGTTGTAGGACGTCAAGTCATGGCCACACTTAGCCTCCCAGGACTAACTTTGAGAATATTTGTGTGGTACTTATTATCCCCAACACTTACAGAGTATTCTAAGTCATCCTCCCACATTGTACTGCAACCTATGGAATCAACCGTCACTCCAACAAAACCTGGAATTGGGAAGACAAACGGGGGAAAAAAAAATAAAGCATGGGGAAACAACCAAGTCACTCCTCTTGTCCCTCCACTCTATTCTCTTTATGATGCCCAGGGCCATGCCATGAACCTATGCCCCACGCTACAAAAATTAAGGAGCCTTCTTCACCCCCCTAGTGTAGTACCATTACTTCCCAACCCTAATGTTGTGGGTACCTCCTCAGCCCCATCAAAGGAACCTACCATGTGCAAAAATCTAAGGTTTTGTATACAAACCATCATTGTGACATTTTCTCTACATACGACCATTACACTTGTTACCGCCTGAACTAGCACCCTTGCCAACATAGGGGATATCTGAGGCAACAAGACATGAAGTGCATCACGATCACCTCGAAACACTTTCCCTTGTACTTTAGGCCATCTCCTATAATCCACAAGGGGTATCCCAAATAATGAAAAGTAAACCTATTTAAGTGAAATAAAACCATGCAATCATATGATTTGCTTTAATGAATCCACAAAACATATGATTTTTAATGTTGCAATTCAATTTACAGATTTGAGAATCACCTTGGATCAACCCAAAGAATGTTATATAACACCTTAAAGCTCAATCCAATAGGGTCAATTTTCCTCCTTGGGGTTAGAGATCAACAATTAAGCATAAAGCCTAGGAATAACTTGTCTAGCAAATACAATATAATGCATTAAATTTACACTAGACAATAAACAAAATCTAAATAAATATTTTTCTTTGATTTTCACCATCAGATTTCTTGTTAAATAACAAAAAGTAAAAACAAAAAGTTTTGATTTTTTTTTTTTTGGTTGGTTGTTGGATATAGGACTAGTGCCTTTAAAAAAAAATTCTAATTAGGTCTTATGGGGTCAAGAAGTATGCCCCTCTAAGAACTGGTCACTTCTATCTTATGGAATAGTGCAAGAGATTTGAACCATGAAGGAAGAATAATTTCCAACCTAATCAAGATAAGTTAAAAGTGCCAAGGCTCTACAAGAAGGGATTCCTCAAAGAAAAAAACCTTCACTAACAAGATCAACTATAGCTTGAATAAAATGATTAAAAGCCTTTCCAAGGAACCAAGAGTAAAAACAAAGCAATGGATTAAGTACTTGCCCAAGTTAACAAGAGAAGAAGGAAGTAACAAACCCTATAATATCTCCTCTCCAAGTGGTATAGTAACCCTTCAAATGGATTGATCTTGAAATCTAGTAGAATTCTTGAATCACCATAACAAATATTTAATGTACCAAGAAGATAACCAATAAAGAGAAAGATCCAAAAATTGACACCAAAACCTCAAAATGAAGATTTTCTATTAATTGTAGTCACACATGATATCCAACAATTCACAATGATTTGGAATGAAAGAAGTTCCTCTATTTATATAGGAGGCTTCTACATCCTTATCATTCTTTATTAATTATTTTCCCTAAAATTATCCTAGGAGACTACAAAGAATACTTGTCATCCACACAAAGAAGGATACTAATTCAATACATAATCAAATGATGCCACATGTACATAAAACCCTCATGAGAGAGGAATATCCCACAAATAATGGGGTTGATTTTCTCTCTTAGCCCAAAATTCTAAGGAAAGATTGATGTGGAGGCATAAAAACATGGTGAAGTAACTTCCCAAGCAAGCAAATCTCCAACATTCCTCTCCTTCAAGTGGAATGATCTCATGAAAATGTGGAGAAAGACCTAAAAAGTGGACGACTTTCTCATAATGTGTTGAAGAAATGCTCAAAAGGAATCTCCAATGTATGACCAAGCCCAAGTCAAGAAAAAATTTTCCACAAGGCAAGGAAGATTCCTCTCCAAGTCAAATCATCACCAAAAATACCCACATGTCTATCATAAACCTCACATGTGTGGGTTGACCCTCAAATCATGTGAAAGACATCTCCACAAGTTATGAAAGAAGGAGGAATCTCTAGAATATCCATTGTGGGATGTCCATGTATGTAATAATAGCCCAAATGTGCCTTAGAGGATGTGACCAATGCCTAAGAATATGTGTACTACCTCGAGAACCGTGACATTGCCTCGGGAAACATGAAACCGAGTGAGCATATTCAGAATCATATCTGATAGTAGATGGCCAAAGTGTGATCAATGCATAAGAGAGGGATCCATGCTTAGGGATATAATAAGTGTGCTATACATAGGTGTGACAACCTTTACAAAGAGAAACACTTTTACATCATATACAAAGGGATAAGAGAGACTATGCAACTCCCCTAGATCACGTGTCCTAGTATATCCACCCAATATTGTTGCATACCAACCTAGATCATAAATGATCGACATGATGAAGTGTTACCAACATCAAGGGGTAGTCGACTGTGGCCATAAAAGAAAATCCTATCTTGAAACAGGGACTAAAAGGACTGTCCATGACCAACCACATGGGGTCTAGAGATACTACATAGGCCTCCCACCAATATATAGAACATCTAAGCATGGTCTAATACAATACACAAGTGAAAATACAATAACAGTTTTGGCTCATCATGGTACAATAAGGCACATAATATGTTGATATGATGGTCCACATATGGAAAAAAAAAAGGGTATGCTGAGGTGAATCTAAGGTGTAACAACACTCACCATTGTCTGGATCTAGCTCAGTTTCAAACCATGTTGGCTGAAATTTATCAAACAACCATTCCAGATCAACCAAATACTCCTTTGCAACTGGTACCATAGCCTCTAGTGGCTAACGACCCCATGTACACTACTATTTATTACATATCCATGTTTGTGGGATCATGAAATAATCACTCATATAGTATTTGGGGAAAGTTTAACCTTTACACCTATCTATGCCCCATGATTTTTTAGTATAGGCAACTTCATGTGTCACTCCTGCAAATAGGAATGATGAGTGCCACATCACCCACCATTGTCATGCCTCCCTCGCCCTAGCAGAAGAAGGTACTACTTCCTAGCTCAGACAACTAGCCAGAGTGGCCTTGACATGAGATTCACCCCCCTCTCAGAGCTCACAACATGAATGGATTTGAAAACATCTATCATATTTCCACATCTATTGGGCCTATATACTGTAGCAACCATTCACTGTCATCAAGTATCAACACTTTCCCTCTACACTTGGGTAGCAAGAAACATGCCTCTTGGCCAAAGTCTCACTCAGTTTGCACTATATTAACATTGGTAGTCCCCTCAGTGCCCAAGAGTGTGTCACACACACACACACACTATATCTATGGAACTAAGAATCCAATCACACTAACCCATGCCTCTCATAAGTCCATCACTTCCTGTTTGCATGTCTTTCACTTAGACAAGGAAATTTTAGAGGAAATGATGGCACCTGATTTCCCATGGGATGCAATTCATCATCGATCTTTCTTCATCCCCTAGGAAGCATTTAAACCTTCCATGTCACTAGAGATATGTGTAGTTGAAACTAAATATTTAATACCCCATGGACATGTTGATTGGTTTAAAAACCCAATCCCAACTCAGGATGTTTTTGAAGATGGAAATATGACCAACATTCCCCCCACTATCAAAATGGACATATCAATAACCATAGTTGTTAAGGAATAAATTATCCTAGGAGCAACATGTTCCCTGGAGGAGGTGGTCACATATAAATATCTCTTCCAAGAGTTTTGCAACATTTTCTCTTAGTCATATGTTGAAATTCCTATACTTGATTTGGCCATTGTTGAACATCATATTGGTACATGGACAAACACATCCCCTATCCATAAAAAACAAATTCCCCTTCATCCCTCCAAATCCATGACCATCAAAGTTGAGATCGAAAAGATTCATAAAGTTTTTTTCATCTACCCCATCGCATACACATCATGGTTCTCCAATCCCATCCCCATGAATAAAAACCAGGGCACTTTCCACATTTGTATTGATTTCTATGATCTAAACCAAGCTTATCCAAAAGACAATTTCCTGACTCCATTCATTGACAAAGATATCGACACATGCATTGGGCATGAGGTCCTTTCTTTTATGGATGGATTCTCATGGTACAACTAGATTCATATTTGTCATATAGATCAATATAAAACTACGTAGTCACCACAACTTAGGGAACTTTTTCCTACCATGTTATGCCCTTCGAGCTAAATAACATTGGGATCACCTTCTAGCACGCCACGACTTATATCTTTCATGACCTCTCTTATATCATCTTGTTATATCTTGAGGACCTCATGGATCAATCCAATAAGTAGTCCCAACACCGAGAAGACCTATGCACCATCTTCCAATGATGTCGAAAATATGAAATTTGCTTGAACCCCCTCAAGTTTGTCTTTTATGTCACCATTGGACAATTACTGGGTTTTATTATTTCCTAGTAGGGAATCATAGTCAACCCTTTGAAATTTGAAGCCATTATTGAAATTTCTACCCATAATACCTTGTGCCAACTACAAAGTCTATAGGGAAAATCCATTTTTTCTTCAAGGCTTCTTCTAATGCGTGCATCTTCTTCTAGTAATGCATATCAAGATGGCCATATTTATCACTAAATTAAATAGTCTCAACGAATTCTTCTCCTTTTGGGTTCACTTGTGGGATTGTGGAGGAGGAGGAGGCACAATAGGCTACATTGTGGTACTTAGAGGGTTTGGTTCCCTTATTATTGTGAACAAACAAAGATTTATATTTGTAAATTGTATCAAGTTCACGTGCAAGAGCTTGTATTTCTCACATGTTAATTATTTAAAATCTCAAAAGAAGGCATATTATAATTTGCACATATTGCATCTCTTTTTGAATAAAATGTAGAGACATAAATATCAAACATATCTTTGAGCATGACAATAATAACGATGATTTCTTGAACTTAGGAATGTAGTCTTCAATTTTGGATAATTATATTGGATCAAGGGAAATGAGTTGATTTTCCCAGTAATGAGCACAAATTAAATTGGTTTTTTGAAAGATCTTGCCAAACTCAAACCATGCTTCCTACAATGTATCAAGGGTTTGAATATGAACTTTCGGGTCCTTGGAGATGGACATTCCAATAAGGTCTCTTTCTTCATCAATGCAATTTAACCATTTTACATGTTTCTCTATATCCAGTGGTGCAAGATCTAGCCCAAGCCTTGATTCGATAAAGACTCTTACTTTTGAGTAGGTCTTCCATATACAATTTCTAGGAGTAATAATTGGTTCTTAGATATTATTAGGGTTAGTAGATATTTTTAAAATAAGAAATTAGAGAGCATACTTAACTAAATTAAAGTGCACCATTGCATAGATCTCAAAAAATAGTTAAATTAAAAAAAAGCTAAGACTTAAAATTGAGTATGTATGAGGAAGTTATTTCCCTAGAAATCTTCCAAAATGAGGATCAACCCTACACGTCTATATAAATAGCAACTGCAATAGAATTAGATAGAAAAATAAACTAAAAACACCTTTACCTTTGCAAAGAGGACTATAAAAGATACAATTTGAAAAAAAATGGCACAAAAATCCAAGTTCAATTTCTTCATTGTGTGCCGAATAGTCCACTAGCTAGTTCTCGACATCATCTTCACCATATTCAAGGATGCCGCAAAAATTTTCATCTTGGATTTCTATGTCGAAAAGCTCGTTTTCTAATTTCCTTAGATCCATAGAAATACTATGCATAACCTGTTCAATTTCTTCATTGTGTGCTGAATAATCCACTAGCCAGTTCTCGACGTCATCTTCACCATATTCAAGGATGTCGTAAAATTTTTCTAAAGATAACCCCTTTAAAACATCAAGTTGTTCATCGAAGGATTGTTTGGTCAAGGACAAGGATTTGAGGATTAAGTTTGGGTCTTGAACCTTGTTGGTACTTCCAGTTAAGTCTATCTGGGTCAGGTTTCTGAATAATTCTTCCTTCTCTGATATGGCTTGTTCACATGATTCGACAATGAGCTGCAGGTTCTTAACTTTCTTTTGCCAGCATGATTTTAATTGTTTGATCCGATTTGGGGAGGGCATATCCTCTTATCTTCTTTTCAGATCCGAGGTTGTTGATGGCATTTTTGGAAAAGGGGGTCACCATCTATTCATAGAGACGTTCTTCATTTTTTAAATTTGTTTGCAAATGTCCGCGCAAATCATTTGCCCTCTTTCGAAAGGGAGCTATATTTTGTGATGTTTCCTAGGCTTCAGTAATTAGTTGCATTCTTTTCTTGATGTTCTTATCTACAAAGGCTCTACAGGATGTGAGGAAGCTGGAGGATCCTTTTAACTTGGCTGCAGGGGAAACAAACATGATTTTTTCTAAAGGACTGGAAAACACTGGGGTAGCAATGAAAGCCTCCTCCAATTCCTTGATTCGGTCGTTCAGTATGGCATTCTCCGCTTCAATTCCTCCAATGGAATAATCAAGAGCATCAATGGTTGCGCGGTGAAATCGAGAGATTTGGGACGGCTGCATTTTCCTAAAATTAATCTCTATACGAGATTTTCCTTTCTTATTTGTTACATCTCTCTTTTCAATGATTAAATTTTTAGATTGGTTGTCAAAAAAAACGCTCTGGAATACGAAGGATTCATCTTCGTAAAAAATGTCGGTCTTGACTATTTCCATTGTGGAACTATGGTGCATCGCATCCGCAACTTGAAACTTTTGTGGATGCCTTGTTGCACAAAGTTGATCCGCTCGTGGACGTGATGCACCATAGTTCCACAATGGAAATAGCTAAGACCGACATGCACAAAGTTGACTATCGTGCACTTCTTCTTTTTACAATGTTTTTTCTCTTCTTCGTTAGGGGAAGCTTGAGAGAACTATGAATTTTTCTGCAAGGATGGTTCTTATCTCCTCCTCTGTTTGAATATTTTTGGGTTTCTTTCTTACTAGGGTGGGTCGTTGAAGCGATGCTCCGTGATGTCGTTCTCTTGGGAGTGCTGACTGTTAAGATATTTAGACACTTAGGAGTTAGTTAATATCTACTTGGTCTAATATGTCGTTAGGTAAAAGTGTGTTTCTTTAGTATGCACTAGTATGCATTTGTAGTTAGGCAATCCGACGGTCACGATATGTTCCCGACATAGAGTGATCCGATGGTTCATACTCTCCTCAATCTTAACGACCATTGATCCATGGCTTAACACCCGATTGGTCCATGATCTCTATTTAAAGAGCATGGAGGGTCATTTGCCGATGATCAATTGTGAGAAACTCTCTTGTAAAATCTCTCTGTAATCTTTTTCTTTGCATTAATAGACTGCTCCAAGTGGCCGCGTTGGCTGGGGCCGTGGATGTTTCCCCGTAGGGGTTTTACCACGTGAAAACATCGGTGTGTTGATCTTTGATCTGGTTATGTGAGTGGTTACTGAAGGTGTTCATCCTCTGTTGGAACACCTGTGTTGTCGAACATGGTATCAGAGCCTGTTTGAAGACCCGCTCCTGTTGTAGATCGAGATCGTGAAGTCGAGTTGCCTCATCTCCATTTTCTGGAATTTCTGTACATTTTTGGGCTGAAAGGACTATTCCATTGCGTCCGGAGCACGATTTTCATTCAGGAACACTTTTCGTTTCACTCGAAAAGGTTTCCGTTTGCCCAAGATACGACCATTACAGTCAAAATCTGGAGGTATAAACTCTGAATACACATTTTTAAATTTTTGCAAAGTTTTGATTTTATTTCGGTTTGTATTTTTTTTTTCCGGGCTGCTACTTTTTTAGATATGCGTATGCTCTTTGCCCCGCGCCTTGTGCTATCTCGGAAAATTAGAAGCAGATAGGAAAAGTTGCATCTTCCGGGTAAGCTAACCGAGATCTAACCCTTGTTGTCATCGAGAAGCGATTTTTTTTTCTTGTGTGAAAATAGTTTTTTTTGGAGCATGCTCTCCAAGGCCATCTTCAACAACAACAACAACAACAGGAACAACAACAAAAACAGCAACAACAACAACAACATCAACAGCAGCAGCAGCAACAACAACAACAACAGCAACAACAACAACAACAGCAACAACAACAACAACAACAACACCCCCAATCCTCCTTCTGAACAACAACAACAACAACAACACCCCCAATCCTCCTTCTGAACAACAACAACAACAACAACAACATCCCCAATCCTCCTTCTGAACATTACAATATGTTTTTCTAGACCAGTTGGTTAAAACTTGCCTTATTAAGTAAGAGGTCTTGAGTTCAAGTCTCTCTTTTGTTACTTTTTTTTGAAAAAGTTCATGCTAAAAATTGTAAAGTGCATTTAAGTTCAAGTATAAAAGTGAATCACTATAAGTAGATTTATATTTTATTTTAGAGTTATTTTGCATGCAAATTTTCTGTTATAAGGTAACCTCATTGTAAAAGTGATCCCCACTTCTCTTTATAAAAGTGGGTCACTTCATAAAGTAGCTTACACTATCACAT
>ML788732.1:113705-126040 GCA_009831015.1 Picea engelmannii
ATTGTAATACTCTATAAATTTCAATATTGTATCATATTGTGTTATTTCATTTCATTCTCATCCAATTTGAATAAGTAGTCGTAGGTCAATCTGCTCTTTCTTGTTTTTTCATGCATATTCTTGATGATGTCAAGGTACAAGGAATTGGACCACGAACTAATCGACACTAATGAAGACTTATTTTGTTAACACAAGAAACCTCCCATGGTGGATAGAGTAAATAAATACATGGACTAGGACATCTTATCAAGTTGTTTCTCAAGGAAGCCTTTGAGCGACAAAGGAACAAGATGATGGACCTTTTCACTTAGATCCTTTGATAACTCCCGATAATGATGAAGGCACCTTAAAGAAGAAATAATTTCTAAGGAACAACACCTTTAAGGTACAAGTTTATTTTGATATCCCTCACTTTGAAGGAAAGATAGGCAGAGAAGCTTTAGAGACATAATTAAATATGCGAGAGGGTTATTTTTCTATTCACAACTTTTCAAACAATGAGAAGATTACCTCCGCACTTCTGAAGTCCTTTCCCCATGTCAAAGATTGGTGGCATACTTATTGTGTAAATTATGTTGGAGACTTTGAATTGTATGCGATGAAACTGACTTGCGGGAGATTTGACGACACCCTCAAGGAGGAGTCTTGACCTATTAGAAACTATGAAGACTAGGACATGAGATGGAAAATAAAGACCAAATTGTGCTAGAGTACATTGATGCCTTTCATATACTATGTACACAACTGGGTATTAGGGACTCCCAATTCTATTTGATTCTAAAATACTGCAGTGACCTACACATATACATCTAAACATAAATGGAGTTTCTGGACATTTGTTCGCTAGGAGTTGGTCATCGATATTTAGTGAAAATTTTGACAAAAGGGTAAGAAAGAGTTTGGGACTGAAAATCAACCATATCATAAGAATGATAAATGTGGTCCTAACTTAGAAAAAAACACAAAGTAAATATAACCAACCTCAATACAACATTCAAAGTCACATGCAAAGAAGAAAAATGAGAAGTTGAAGAAGGACACGGGAAGGTGGTGTGACCACCACAAACATTCTTGGCATAACAATGACACCAAACAATGGTTATTAACTACAATTAAAGACTTGAACTTTGATTAATCCTTGATGGCATAATATTTCATGGATAGGGGAAAACAAATCAATGATGCAAAACCTAGTTTTTTTACTATCTCCACCACAAAGGCCCATCCTAAGGAAGGAAAGTGATTCTTCCACTCACAAATGTGGGTGAAGGGGATACAATTACATTTCATTATTGACACTTTAAACCAAAAGAAATCAATCTCATTTGATATTTTTAGTAATATGAAATTGCCAATGACACCTCACCCCCAAGCATACACTATTGGTTCATTGATCTAGGGATGAGACAACCACATCAGTAAAAAAATGCCACCTATGGGATGACATCAATCCCTTCAATGATGAGATATTGTGTGGTGTAGCCCCACTTGAATTTTGTGGTGCTCTTTTAGGACAACCATCTATGTGGAAACACCATGGTGTTTACCAGTATAGTCCTTATAGTGTCATTATCACCTCAAGAGATAATCTCTACGAGATATGATAGGTATCCCTAACTACCACTATGTCTTTGTGTAGTTGAGGAAGATAATATCTTAGATTGGGATATTTTTCCTCTTTATGGTCTAGGAAGATGCAACAAAGAAAATCACCATGACCACCAAGGCGTTTGCAAGGGGTCCCTCCATGCAACAAAGATAGATATATCAATTGGTGGAAGAATAAAGAGATATCTTCACCTCACCTACAATAATACATTTGCATTATTAAGTAAAGCATGAAATTGATTTGACATTAGGTTCCCCTCTTCCCAATGGCCTTGTATAGATACACTCTCTTCTAGAGAATGAGGAGATCAAATTCTAGTTTTAAAAATTGATACAAGAAGGCCGCATTTGACTAAGCTCCTCGCCCTATAGGGGCCCTATTATGTTGTTTCAAAAGAAGGAGGAAACATGGAAACTCTGTATTGACTATAGATCCTGGAAAAAAATCACAGTCAAGAACTTGTACTTGATCCCCTTGAGAGATGATCTACTTGATCAATTTAGAGACACTATTTTTTTCAACAAGATTGATCTTAAATGAGGCTATCACCAAGTTATGATCAATCCAAATGATGAATGGAAGACAACCTTCAAGTCTAAGGAAGCTCTATTTAAGTGGTTTGTCATGCCCTTCATCTTAGATAAGGTACCAACAACATCCATGAAGATGATGGATGTTATTTTGCAACCATTGATCAACTATTTTGTACTCATATGCCTATATGACATCCTCATCTTAAACAAAACTTGGGAAGAGCATCTAAAGAAAGTTCAACAAGTATTAAGCACCATGTGACAACACAAGCTATACAAAAGGATGGACAAACACTCATTTGGCATGCAAAGAACTCAAAATTTGAGGTACATCATGGACAAATGTGATGTGCATGTGGATCCAATGAAGATCTTAGTCATCCATGATTTGTCGACCCTAAAGAGACTAATGGAGGTCCACATATTCTTAGGAATTGCCAAATTTTATAGCAGTATCGTGTTGGTGTTATCTCATATTGCTTTCATGTTACAATTATATTTGCCACCCTATGGGCACATAGATAACCTTCTCAAGAGGGGTACTAGAGTATAATGAACATGTACCTAATACATCATTTTCCCTATGTTCTATAGTCCATGTATGAGGGTGCACTTGATACTCACTTGGTCTAAGATATTCTCCCTTGGATGAGAATATTATTCCCATAGAAAATGGCACACCTATTATTGAGTCATTCTTCAGTTACACTAGGTGAATTCTAGTCTTGCATGCATACATTGGAATGATCACCTAGTCTTGCATGCATACATTGGAAATATCACCTAGTCTTGCATGCATACATTGGAATTATCACCTAGTCTTCCATGCATACATTGGAATCATCACTAGGAATGCATCCACCTTGGAATCATAAAAAGAGTGCATACCTTCCTTGGAATCATCACCATGAATGTGCCTCACATGTGGATAAGGTTAGAAGGGAGAATTCAAGTAGCATGGATAAGAATTATAATTCACTCTACTTGAGCATACCTAGTCAACTATGGATGGAATGGACAAATAAACAAGAATGGGTGAAAAATGACTAGTGTTGCAACTGATGCTTGTCCTAAGTAGGCTCTAGAAGCTCAAATATGGTGCATTATCTCATTAGATGGAGGACATATTTGGTGTATTATTTATGCATGGAGGTTTTCTTGGATAAGGGGGGGAAGAATTGAGAGTAAATTTATGTTGTTGGAATTCCAAGAGAGTGAGGGTGAAGGAAGAGCTGAAGCAAGGGCCAAAGAGGACTAGAACTTTGGACTCAAGGTAATCAAACCATTGTTTTGATTTTCCTTCATTTTATATGTGTGTGTGTGTTTTCTCCTTCCCAAATATATTGTATTCAGTTTTGCATGGTATATTTGATATTACCTTCGGTAGATTAGATTAGATCTAGAATAGATTTGAATTTCCTAACACTTGAAAGGGTTTGTATATTGGTATTTTTTTGTCACGTGTGTGTAGGAAGAATATTGTAGGAGATGGAGTTGGATCTCTGGAGATTCATCATCCAGATACGTAAGGACAACCGTCAGTCAATAAGGTATGCCTCTCTTCCCTTCGGTGTAAAAGGAAAAAAATATGATTAGATCTAGGGAAACCCCATATTGATATATCTCGTTGTTTGTATTGGATCAAGTGTAGATACAAGGGAGGTATTGCTTATCCATAGGTGAGATTCATCCACTAACAACCTTACAACATAATGTAAATAACAACTTGAAATAAAATCAATAAATTGAAATTGAAATTGAAAAAAACCATAATGGAGGCAAACCTAAGGAAATATGTGAATGTTGACATGTTTATGGACTTTGAGTGGACAAAGGTAGGCCTAAAATAGGTCTTTACTAGGTTGAATGTTATGAAGATACAAATCTTGTATATATCAATCTAAAAGTTGGATCTTATAGTTTTTTTTTTCCAATTTTTATAAAGAAAATAAATGAAATTGTAAAATAATAATAGTAAATGGGATCTTAAGTAGATTAGTGTTTATATTGTTTTTTGTAAGTTATAGCGTTAATTATTAGTAGGACAAAGTAGGGTTTTTCTTGGTTGTATTGAATGCAAGGTCATTTGGAGTTCCTTGTTGTCCTCCCCTTGCTCCTCTTACTCAACCTTAAGATTGAAGACCCTTTAAGAATTGCCCAACATGTATGTCTATTTCTCTTTCCTTTAAACTATAGTTTTATTTGATCGATTGATTGCTAGAGTGACAAAGTAAAACAACCCCATTTTTGTGTTTTCTATAGTGTACCATCTCACTATTATGGGAGAGTTTGGTCCCACTACATACAATTATCCCATCAACACTCTTTGTATCTTTCACACACTTATTTCCAACATCATTTTATTTAATGCATTTACAATTGTCACTTTACATTAGGTTTATTGTCTACATGAATGAATCAATTTTTTTACAGGGTTCATTGCTTCCCCTATTTTACTATTAGTAGTTCATTCTCTCTTAATTAATTATTTGTTTAGTTTTTCCCATTCAATTGTATTCATATTGTTTCTTGTAATATGTTTTCACTTTTGCATATTTGATTCACTATTTTCTTTGCAATTCATGTCTAACATAGTTTGTGTATAGTTGTTTCTCTTATTTTTTCTTGACTTCATTCTTGCTTGCTTGTTCTACACCCATATTTGGCACACATAGAGCCTTGCCTAAATTGTCCTCGTGCTTTAATACATTACCACTAGTCAACAATGTGTACATTTATCTACTGAGGTCCCATCAATGTGATAGTTCATTAATGGCATATTGCTTCTACAAAGGGCACCATTTACAAAATTGTATTCCTCTTTTCACTTGCTTTCCTTCTTAATTTTTTCCATATTGTTTATATTTAAGTTATTACCAACAAATTATTTTTTCATTTTTTTCCTTATTGTCTTGTTCACTTCACTTTCTTGCATGCTTTCTTTTTCGAAGGAAAAAAACAAGAAATTTTGTTAAAGACAATAAATTACATGAGTTGAATACCATAAGTGGTATTTTAGGATACCCTGTTGGGTCAAAAAAGCATGGACCAAAGGTCTGTACATAATACAAAACTGGTTGATTTTGATGATTAGCTTGTGGGGAAGGATGATCTAAAGGTTTACAATACTATATGAGAACTAGGGGATATCAAATCACCCTTGAAGCATTTTTTACAAAAACAACTTATCATGTATTCAACAACTTTTTGATCATAAAAATAAATCTAACCCTAAAGCATTCAAAGGAAAATTCTAGAACCATCTTTGAGGTGACATCATTTGCTAAATCATCACAAGGAACTGAGAGAATGTTAAATCCGAGAGTAATGAAAGCAAGAAGTAATTCATCCCTTGAGGGACTAATTGATTTCTCAGGTGCCTTCTTGCATATCGAGGCCATATTTGGATAATCTATCATCTTTTGTGTTGTTTTCCCTGTAGACATGAGCAAATTTAATGTGATAAAATGAAGCTTGGAGGTTCTTGATATCACAAAACAATGGCTGGAGAATGAAGTTCCTTAACATAGTTTCACCCTTTAACCATTTTATCACTAGGAGAGAGTCATCGAGGACTTGGATTTGCGTGATTCCTTTTTTCATGGCTAGGATTAAAACCAACTTGAGAGTTATGAGTTCACTATGGTTATTAGTGGGCCATCTTGTTCTGGCTTTGAAGTTGATGAAATGGTTTTGAGAGAGGAAAATAATACCCCTTGCTCCTCCTTTGTGTGGGTCCCCTTGAGATGCTCCATCGAAGAAGGCCCAAGGGATTTGGGTGTTGATATTTGTGACAGAGCTTCAAACTCACTCAAGGGTAGTGGAAAACTGAGGGAAGGAATTAAGATGTTGAGGTTTTGGGAGGTGCAATGAAATGGAAAAGTGTCCTTATTCTCAAAATTTTTTGTGTTTCTTGCTAGCCAAATTCCCCAAGCCAAGGTTAATGGGAGTGCCTTGAAAGATATTGTGTCCTTGTATTTGCGTCATCTTTATAATGTTTCTTAGATTGTGTTGCATTTCCATTTGGATTTTAGTCCTATAATACCTTCAACTTCCCCCCATACCTTTTGAGTGAAGGGACATAAGAGGATGAGGTGAGAATTTGTTTCCAAATTTGATTCACATATGAATCATCTTCCATGGCCCTAGTAGCTTCATTTTCGAAGCAAATCCCAGGTTAATTCTCTGTATTTAAAAGGAGCCACATAAATATTTTGGATTTTGTTGGGAATTTGAATCTCCAAAGTGGTTTTCACCAGCATATCAAAGTTTGGTCGAAGCCTTCCAAGGATATAATTTTATATCCAATTTTGATCACATATCCACCCATGGGGTTCATGGACCATAGGAGTTCATCCTCCTCTTCACTAATAAAAATATTAAATTTCCTTAAGTTGTTTATGTAGTAATTCCAAGTCTCCATGTAGTCCTAATTGAGCTCCAAATCTCTCCATGTTATCCATTGTTGATGAATGGAGTTTAAAGGTTGGCCTATTGCAATATTTACAAGGGAATGATAGCCTTTTGATATGAGATCGTGGATTAGAGGTGCAGGTATCCTGTGATTTTCTTCACTTCCAATCCAAGGGTCAAGGCCAATAAGGACCTAGTCCCATTTTTCAACCTTCCAAATTATCCATTTCCCAATTTTTTGAAATGCTTCAGTTGTGTCTTTCCAAATAATGGAGAAGTTCATGGTTTTTTTTGTGCGGGGTTCAGATCCAATATTCAATTTATGGGGGCCAAGATATTTGTATTTTATAGTTTGTGCCAATAGGCCTTGCCCCTGGATGAGTGTATAGACATTATTGGTTTCTAAGGCTTTGAAAAAGTGAAGGAGTATTTTTATTCCCTAATCCCCTTGACTCTTTGGGACATCTAGTTTCCTCCAGGAGACTAGAGTCATTCCTTTCTTCTCCCTATCCCTTGACTAGATGAAGCAATCATAGAGCTGGCGAATTCTATCAAGGATACCTTTCAGAATAAAGGCCAGAGACATCTAGTAAAACAAGATGGACTCTAGGATTGATTTAACTAGAACTAGATGCCCCCTTGAAAGAGCCATCTATTGCACTAGTTATTCAATTTTTTTTCTATCTTGGCAAGGAGCCAAGTCTAATCCTTTTTAAGATAAATGTTTTCTTTGAGTCAGAACCCCAAGTAGTTTAAACCATCCTCAAAAGAACATGAATTGAAGGGGAATATTTGATTGATATAAACCTTCTTAGGTTAGGATAGACCCAAACAAATGAACAAATATTTTGCAAAATTTATCACCATACCCATGGCTTTACAAAAGATGTCCAAAAATTCCATTAACTTATCCACCATGCACTTTTATCCATCACATAAACTAACAATGTCATCAACAAAAAGTAAATATGAAATAGTGCAAGAACTGTCAATTAGGATATCTTTGAATGAACCATTTGTTGATGCAACTTCGAGTGCCCTGCTTAATCCTTCTGCTACTAGGAGGAAGAACATGGGAGAGAGTGGGAATCCCTTCCTAATAGCTCACCTAGGTTTGAAGAAGGGTGAATTCAATCCATTGTTTAGAAATTCAAAAGTTACCAAGCTAGTGAAAGCCATAACCCATGCCACAAAGTGTACGTTGAAGCCCAAGTGGATGAGGTGCAAGAAGATCCAACTAACACGGTTGAAAGTGTTAGAGAGGTCAAATTTTGAAATCACGGATTTTAGGTTTTTTTTACAAAGTGTAATCCTTCTTGAGAAACACCATCTTCTTCATGAATTTGTCATCCTTCAAGAAAACCAAATAATTCTGGAGAGACCTGCTTTGAAAGATTTCCTTCATTCCATGAGAAATTACTTTAGAGATGATCTTGTATATTTTATTATAGAGAGAGATTGGGAAAAAAATCTCAAATTAGGTTGGTTTGTCTGTCTTCGGAATGAGAGAGATGAAGGTAGTGTTGAAGGCTGATAGAATCTTTCCATAGAGCTGATAGGTTTCTACCACCATATGTACGTCCTCCTCTATGAACTTGTAACAACTAAGAAATAATTCTATAGGAAACCCATTAGGCCTAGGGATCTTATATTTCTAGAAACTATGTAGGGTTCTTAGTAATTCTTCCTTTCCTTCCTTTTCCATTAGAAATTGATTGTCTTATTGGTTTATGAATCTAGGGAAATTTTTTGAGAGCTGGAGGATGGCATCCATCATGGCTCAGTTGTCCTCCTTAAAGAGGTTTTGGAAATGATTAACCCATTCTAAGGCTATGTCAGAGAATTTTTCTTTCTAGGATCCATCCCCTCCATCAATTTTCCATATTGAGTTGATATTTTTCTCACAATTTGAAAAATGGTGGAAAATTTGCATGTTGTTGTCCCCTGCCTCAAGCCATATCACCCTAATTTTTAAGCACCATTCCTTTTATTTTTCCAGAAGCAAGTTCCTTCTCTTGTTTTCCAATTGGCAGAGCTCCTCCTTTTGATGATTTGTTAAATACCCAAAAACATCCGAAGAGAATGTGTTTCTTAAGGCTTCTTTGACCTTCCAAAGGATTCTCTCATCCTTGTCTCACTTTTCCTTTGACCATTGGATAGACAAGGACTTTCCTTTCTCATGTTTGAAACAAATTTCATAGCTACATATTCATTTAAAAAGTTGTTGTAGAGAGGGGGCATTTTTTAACAATTGAATGAATCCTTCCTCCTTGATCCATTCAGGGTTTAGTTTAAAATGGAAAGGAGGTTTTTCCTATATAAGGACCACTTCTAGCAGAACTGGAAAATGGTTAGAATCTCCTCCAAATAAAACCCACCGAAAAAATCCGAGGGTTTCTTCCAAGAAGTATTTTGATACCAAAAATCAATTAAGACATTTTACAATTCATCTCTCCCTAATTCTTTTATTTTTCCATGTGGGGGTGAACTTGGTTGGCTCTATGTCTAGGAGGAAAAAGTTCTCTAGACTCCTCACAAGAGAATTATATAGAGAGTCCACTTGGGTCACTGGCCCCCAAACCTTGGAAGAACCAACAATGAAATTTAAACCACCGTCTAGAATGACCTACCATTTCCTAAGCCACAACTTGGAGAAGAGGCAGTCCCAATATTCCAAGTGGCTTGAGTATGGGTTGTAGATGTTTAGGCAGTTAAACTCTTTTCCCAAATCAGGAGAGTGAACGAAAACTTCTAGCCTAGAATCAAAATCCCAAGAATTAACAAGGGACAAATATGTTGGCCTTTCATCCAATGACTAGCCCTCTTGAGCAACCTAAAACATAAACGAAGTTGAAGTCCCATTCTTTTAATATTTTTGAAAGGTTTTGGATAATTTTGGGCTCTTCTATCGTAATCTCTTGAAGAAGAATCACTTGAGAGGTTAAAAGTGTCTACTAACCTCTTGAGGGCCAATTTGTTAGAGGGATTGGCCAACCCTCTACAATTTAGGGTTAATAAAATCATTTATGGACTCCCCCCCGGGGAAATGATCAAAAGAACCCAATCAAAGATTTTTGTTTTAAATTTTTCACTTATAAGTTGACTTGATTCTATGCAATGGAGATGTAATATTTTCAACCTCTTTGCCCAATCTTAGGGTTGTTTTCTTCCAGGTGTATGAGGCCACCTTTGACACTTCCTTCAATTGCAAAAAACCTTGTTACATGATCTAAGATTATATTTCAAAATATTTAAGGAGTAGCAACTTGATTTGGTACCCCGCTCAGAGAGGTTGGTTGAGGGAGGAAGGTCAGGGTCGCAAGATTCCATAGGTTCCATTGAGGAATATCCAAATCCTTCTAGGGGAATGAGAGAAGAAGGCTAGGGGATTGAGAACCCTAGGAGACTAGAGAGAAAGTGCCCTTGGATAACTCTAGGTCCCTACTCTATTCCTCCTTCCCAGGTTGTAAATTGTAGAGGAGTAGAGGATTCAATAGGAGGAAAGGAAGGAGAGGATAACTTACCCAGGTTGTTGAGATTCACAGTAATACTGAGAGGGGGTGTGTGAATCAATATTATATCAATTTACTCAATTTTATTTTCTTTAAAGATTTAATATTATTTTGAAGTTTTTGCTTAGTCATCAATGCATGCCAAAATCAAAACAACATAGAAAACACATTACACCAAAATTTTTACGTGGAAACCCAATGTGGGAGAAAACCACATAATATATATATATATATTTTTTTTGCAAGCACCAACTTACAATTTATAATCTTTTAGTTCGACAAGAACCCACCTGTTGCAAATAATGAGGACACCAATCCTTTCAGGCACCAACCTGTTACAAACGATGAGGACACCAATCCTCTTAGGCACCAACCTCTTACAAATGATGAGGACACCAATGCTTTCAGGAACCAACCTGTAGAGTGAGGACACTAGTCCTCTCCCCTATTCCACCCTACCTCCCTATATTCAAAAAACAAAATCTTACACAATTAAATCTTTCTCAAAGTTATAAGAACTTTTTCCTCTTTGTGCATCAACAAAATACTCAATCAACACACATCTTGATTTATAATATCTTTGCATGAGTTTAATTAACTGTATGTGGATGCATAAACGTTATATTGTGGACATATCTTAACCATATCAAAGTCCAATTAGTTATATGCGGACACACTTATGTCTAAATTAAGTATGTGGATGAATAATTGTATATTGTGGACATATCTTGACCACATCAAAGTCTAGTTAGTTATATGTGGGCGTACATCTGTCTAAATTAAGAATATTTCTTGTTTAGTTATGGCTGGACATTCTTTGACTAGATCAAATGGACCAAATCTTGCATCTCATCAAAATTGACACAACCATTTACATTCTGGTTTATAGAGCACCCAATGCATAGATATAATGGGAGCGCAAAATTCAAGTCACAAGTCTTCAACTTGTTGCACTTTCCTTGTAGTGTGCTCGCCCAATCACCCCACCAGACTATGAGCATGCCCTGGAAAATCGCTTACTTGACTGATGAACTTCCACTTGTTTCTTGTAGTCCACTCCGCCATTTGTCGCACTAGTTCAAAGCACCCTGCAGATTTTCTTCTGCATCATTGACAAGTAATCAAGTTCATTTCATCACACTCCATTGTGCCATTCGTCACACTAGCTCAAGGCAACCTGAAGTCATTGCACATTCGTCGTCGTGCTGCAACACCAACATCCGTTGCTCCACTTTGCAATCACGGACATGGAAATTTGTCACAATAATTTTGTTTCATTTTTCTACATTATACTTCACTTCTGAACTAGGTCGTAGGTCATCCCCCTGTCGATCTGGTTGCAGTTATATGTTATCTCCAACAATTTCTTTGCTGACCGATCATATCTGCGATCAAGTCCTAGACATTGATATTCTTCTGCGTCGTTGATCCTTTTGTCCTTCAATCCTTCTGCACACTGTTGTTTTCATCCTTTCATGACTTCCTTTGTTTGTGCGTCACACTATCAATTATTGCATGCACTTCTATTTTCATTCTTGTCTATTATTGCACTATAACTGACCATGTCCATGACCATTTTGACATCAATGACAACATATGTGCAACAAACTCCCCCTTTTTCATTGATGGAAACCAAAAGAGCCCGACTGCCAAGTCAGTGGCCTTTATGCTAAGTTGTTCCCCCTTTCAATGTGTGCAACAAACTCCCCCTTTTAATGTGTATCAACATTCGGGTTTGTTGGTTTTTGTTTGTTACTCTCCCCCTTTGAGAAAAATGACAAAGATAGACTATGTAGATTCTCCCCCTGGGAAGAAAGACCTCTGGAAGCCTATGCGAAAACATGATCATGTACTATGTATGCACCTCCACAAACATAACCACATATAACTATGTACACACACATAACCACCCTCAAATAGAATACCATCGAGAACCATTGCAAACTTCTATTGTGTGCATCTCCAAAAAAGAAAAAATATTTTTATGATTAATCTAAATATTAACAACAATATCACTTGTCCCTGATGCAACATCAAATGGGGCACCTGTAGAAGCAGTGAGTTGTGTTTTTTACTAAAGTAAGGAAGATGAGATCACACCCAAACTATGTCTAAGATACTCAAGGGGTTCTCTTGGTAATGGATTGGTAAAAATATATGCAATCTTCTCTTTGGAAGGAACATACGCTAATTTGACCACCTGATCCATAACCTGTTCTCTGAGAAAATGATATTCGATTGGTATATACTTAGTCTTAGAGTGTTGAA
>ML788732.1:152078-171346 GCA_009831015.1 Picea engelmannii
TTCCTCATGTTTTTCTTTAGCTTTTGGGTCCATGGAGTTTCTTATAGATTCCATGCCCTCAAGATTCCACTTCTTTCTTTTATCATAGGATCACAGATCTAGATGGAAAACCAGGGATACTTTAAGGCTTCTCTTCGAAGAAGACTTCTTCTGAGAACGTACTGTCTTTCATGGTTACTACCATGGATATATACTTCATCATCTTTAATGGATCATAGGATTAGCTCCATCCTAATCCTTGCTTCATGTATGAGTGCATATAATCGACTCCCTCTGTCTAACAGAGTCCACTCTTTTGTCTACATCCTTATTGTCTTCTGCAATATATATAATTGGATCTCTCTGTCTAATAGAGTCCAAGCTTTCATCTTGTTGTCTTCTACAAAACATCATTAGTCTTTCTCCAATTTCCTCTTGATTGTTGACTTCTTTCTGTCTTTGCTTCTTCTAAGTCTCTTCATGATTTATTCAGCTTATCTTGCAATAGTTTCTGCATGATTTGCTTGATGTATTTCATTCTTTCATGTATTATCCAATGATATCAATCCTTATCTTGTTTTTCTTCTATCAATATAGTTCTTCTTGGAACACATTATCTTCCAAGAGATAGATATACATGATATGTACAAAGATGATGCAAACAAGATATGTACAAGAACTAAGAAGAGTATTGTTACCTTCATAAGAAGAAGTCTCTTTCATCTTGCTTAGTCTTCTTTGTAGGTTCCTTTTCTTCGACAACTGATGCTTTGTGTTTCTCCTTCCTTTTATTTAGGTCAGGACAATGATTCTTGTAGTGGACATACTTTCGATAGTTGAAGCACTATACTTATAAAATGTCTTTCTCTTGATTTGGCTTCCTCCTTGAACCAAACTTCATTTTGTTCCTGAAATTATTGAATCTTCCTATGAAGGCTTGATCATCGTACTTCTTTTGGTGTTTCTCTTTTTCATTGATCCTTGATTCTTCTTGAGCACAACAAGTCCAAAGTTCTTCAAATGTTGGATACTCTCTTGTGTTCATGCTTGCGACAAATGCATCCCACGTCTTGGGAAGACCATTGAGTACTATGTTTACCAATTCCTTCTTTGAAATGATTTCTTCAATAGCTTGTAGTTGATCTCTTAACTGAGAGATTATCAAAAGTATGATGTTATGCTATCATTGTCATTCATCTTCATGTCACGTAGCTCATTCTTCAGACTCATTATTTTTCCAATGTTTCTGACTGAGAAGAGGTTTGTTAGGGCATCATACATATTCTTTGATGAGTCAAGATGGGAGATGTAGGGTATCAAGTGGTATTTTATGGATTCCACTATGATACTCATGGCATTGATGTCATCATCTTTGAACTTCTCCATAACTGCAACGTTTTGTGGTTCCTTTTTTTTTCCTTCTTCAAACTTTGGTTCCATGATATTTCCTTTCACGATATCCAACACTTTATTCTTGGAAATGATGAGGTCAATCCTTGTCTTCCATGCTTTGAAGTTAGAGGCTCCATCTAACTTGTTCTTTGACTTCATAGAATAATTCATGGCTGCTTTGACTTGACCACAAACTCAAACTTGGCGTCTTGGCTTGCTAAGAGTACCAGGAGATGTGCTAGGCTAGGGCACACTGATTTGCCTGAAGATTAGGTCAATCCCTTCACTTAAGGTGCCTCAATGAGAGGATTAGGGTTTCTGCAACTACACCTACTATTAACCCTAGCGATAGTGCTTTGGTGACTGCTCCTGCTAGAAACCCTAGCGGTAGTTCTTCAACGAGCTTAATATCCTTCTGGCTATGTTTTCTTCCAGCGGTTAGACTGAATGAAGAAGGTGTGGGCCCATAACCTGTTAGAATATAAGTGAATGTGCTCATTTTACCATTGACAATATCTCTATTGTCACCCAACCATAGGCCGAAGCCACCCTCAGAGCACCTTAACCTTGACAGAGAATCACTCTGGAAGAAAACCCTAGGCTAAACAACCAAACAAGGGGTAGCGCTCCTTTCCCCAATGATAGCACACCAACAAGAGATGATCAGATAGTCCAAATGCTAGACAAGATATAGTCCAAGCATAACTGCTAGCTGCAACGACGACTCTCCTCCAAACCTGCGTAGAAACTGGGCAACTGCAGTGCGCACAAGTGTTTCTCTGCAATTTTGAGACCACCTGCCATAATAAGAGCTGGCCTCCTGTATTTATATTAATTCTGGCTAACTGCCTGGGCCAACTTCTCATTCTGGGTATCTGTCTGTTCAGTATATATTATTATTTCTAGTCGACTTCTTCTCTTGGAGGTTAATAACCTAATATAAATTATCTTCTTGAGCCGACAAGTATTCTAGGGTTATTATCCAACTCATTAGGGTTTCTTCTTGCTTCTCAGAGTATTCTATCCTCGTCAGGTTTACACGTGGAGGTAAATACCTCCCGCAACTACCATAATATCAACAAGAACTTACTTCAACAGTCTGCGCAGTTCCTGAATTGTCTGGCTCGTCTTGACAAAGTTATTTAGATTTTCCTTCCTCTATCCTAGCGGGTTCTGAATGCTCTTCGTCCATTAGATCTGCTTCTTCTCCATTGTAGAAACCCTCATCTCCATAGTTCTTCTAGAACATGTTTGCAAGATGAACTTATCTGAACACTCTCCCACTGCGCATATGTCCAGCCTTTGTGTCGCTGTTTCTATTTGAATTTTTGAACATTAGCCTTTTTAGATTCGACCAATCTACTGTATCTTCAAGATGTTATTCTCATGTAACAACATCTTGATTCTCAACTTCAGAAAGTGTAAAATTTTCCCTCTGGGTTCCTTGAAAAAATATCTCTCGGCTTGGCTATATGACTCTACTCTGTCAACAACAAACTCAGTGATGTAGCCTCCAATGGTGCTATCTAACCAATGATGCACTGCTCTTGACACAACGTTATAAATTCTCTTGACCTTCTTGATCAACACCGATGTCCAAACTATAGGAGGTCTAGATCTGACCTCAAACTGGGTATCTTCCAACCTGGCTAACCACTCGTATAGTTCCTTATGGATTCCTCCAAAGAATATCTCATGTATATCAGTAAAAATATATATCTCCAACCAATCCTCTGTACTCAAATTAGGGTTCTTGTTCTAGGATTCAGCGAAGTCCTTTTCTTTATCCTCTATCCACTTTTGAATCTTTGTCTTTGATGGGAACCACCTTGACATTCCCTCAAGAAGATTCATGTCCTCACAACAAAACCATTTGTTGGCACAGGGGTAGAGCCAGGGTTCAACTCCAAGAGCGCACCAACAAGCCCTAACTACTGGCCCTTTCGGCTACACCTGTGAAGCAGATGCAATCTCACTCGAAGCAACTATGGGGGTGTTGTAGGACAAAAGTGTCTACAACCAAGGGGAATATCAAGTGGATCAAATACTAGAACAATACCGCATGCATATATCACTTATCATCTTAGACCTACTCCATACACCTATTAGACCTATCACAACAATGCAATAACAATATATCAAGACAAAGTAACATAGGATCAATCACACACACAAGACAAATATACGTTGTTCACCCTCTCTCTAGGACTACATCCACAGAACTGTGCTTTATAATATATGAAGATGAAAGCATACAACTCTTGTCTGCGCTCTTAGCTAGCAGATCTCTCTCTTCTCTCTATATCTCCCCCTTCCTATGCACCTAGTTGTAGGGTTGATATTCACACCCAACTGAAGATCTTATAATAACAGAAGGCTCTCACACTTAGCACTTCTCTCTCATACAACAATAATCTCTCACAACATACCAACAAAAACTAGATCGAGTAACTCAAACCTAAACAAACCCTCTTCCCTCATATAGGTTCTTATTTATACATTACAATCACTTAACGACATCCTTAGGTCGAAATCTAGGTGTCCAAAACCCTAGGTCAACTTGACCCGCATTTTCAGGGCTTCGACAACCTGTCTTTTCTTCCTTCTCGCACGGTGATCCAAAGCATCTAACGGTGGCTTTTTCCACTTGTTGAGTTGCCAATGATCCTTCTTCCTTGCTGATATGTCATCCTCGATCTCCTTGTCCAACGACTTGCTTTCTTGGGCTTTGCTCCATCTTTTCTGCTCTTTTTCTCACTTTGACCCAGTAACAGTCACTGTGTCTTCTCCGCAGTTCGTATTTCTCCTTTTCTTCCTTGATCTTTTCTCCCTTCCATAACCAAGGGCCAACAAGTGGAAAATGTTTCTCAACAGAAAGATTCCTTGTTCGCTGTGAGAGATACTGCAAATAAAATTTTAATATTGCAGTTGCAGAGGAGGATAAAGTGTCTGAGATTAAAATTAAATATGACAATATAAGTGCCCCTGACAAAGTGAAATTCCATAAAGCATACCAATGATTTGTTGTATTCTGATTATTTGAGTTTAAATTTGAAAAATTCAAAGATGACATCCTTAGCTGCAAAATTAGAAGGACAACTAAGACAGGAAAAAGAAACCAACAAAGCTTGGAAAACTCAAATTAAAAGGATTGAGTCTGAAGGTTGTCAAGGTCTAAAGTCTTTATTGGATGAAAAAGACAAAATAATTCAGAGTTTGAAGAAACCTGCAACAGAAAAACCACATACAACAAAATTTGTAGTTTTAGAGCAGGAAAAAGAAACATTTCAGAAGGAAGCACTGGATTATAAGGATAATCTTTCACAGCTGGAAAAGGAAAAGATGGAATGGTCTTAAGAAAAAGTAGAGTTGGTGACTAAAGCCATGGTTTTATCCCCTGCTGCAGGAACTAGATCAACCACTGAAGACATTGTTCAAGATATGTCACAAGTCAGTCTGAAAGAAGGAGAGATCAAAGGATTAAAGGAAAACATGGAGAAATTGGAACAAGAAGTGCACACAAAGGATGACAATATATCCCAAGTTAAAAAAGAAAAGGTAGCCTTGCAGGAAAAGGTTAATAAAGTGAATTCAAGATTGAAAGGTAAAAGTTTGTTGCAAGGAGCTAAACATATCATATGAGAGTTTATAGCTGTTGAGGCTTCTAAATTTAGATCGTATTTGAATTTTGTAAGTGATAAATCTAATATAGCAATCACAACCATGCATAGATGCACCATTGTTAATGAGTCTTTATCCAAAAATCCATCTGGATGGGCACAAAATTCCATTAATCTTCTCAACTCAGTTCCTCCTGCAGATCTTCAGACCATTGGGGTAAAAGACAGGACTGCATTGATCATCTGGGCCAGAAGGATTATTGCAAAACATGATCTTTTGATATCCGTTCTGAATAAAACAACACAGATGGAACAAAGTGTGCAATATTTCAAGAATTTATTTGAAGGATTGTTCATAAAGGACCTTCCATCATTCTGGGATGGTAAAGTTAAGTTGCAGTACCAAGAAGAATATAATGCACTCTTGACTTAGTCAAGAATGAACCACTCCAAATTTGAAACCTTGGAGGAGGGTTTGAAAGGGGCTACTTTAGTTGATAAATTGAGTACAAATTTTGAAATTTTAAATCAGTTTAAGAAAATCAAACTTGGTCTACCTGTCATGTCTTATGCCACTTGTATTGACTTGGAAATTTTAATGAAAGAAATGAAAGATTATCAGATTCCTTATGAATTACAATGGAAGGAAATAGTCAGATTGAGCAAGACCAAATGTAATTTCCCAGGATCGAGTAAATGATTTCCATCTGTCGACCAAAAGGAAACAAATCAAATGATGATACAATCAAAGTCAAAGGACGAAGATAAAGGACAAACTGCAGAAATATCCACAAATCCCAGATTTTGTGAACTGGAATTTTCTATTTTTAGTGTAATCATTTCAAACCGAATGGAATAAAATTGTTGCATAAATATTGTAGATTTTGATGTATTCGAGGTTGGCAGAAGTACAAAGGGATGAATTATACTGCTCATTTTAACAATTTCTAAATTTGAATGAATACAAGTGGAAATGTCCAAAGTTTTTTTATACCAAAGATTCATGTGGTGATGACTTGAAGTGTGTGCTTCCTTTCATGTATGTATTTTCTAGTTTGTTGTCTCTTCATCTGCAACCTTTCATATGTTTAAAATTAGATGTTAATGGGTTTGAAATTCATCTAAATGGTGCTTTAGATCTAAGCAATTTAAAATTTTTTCTTTCTTTCTTAACTCATCAGAATTCAACTCTTATGGTGCTCTGATTGATGTTATATGTTTCCTCTTTCTTCCATCTTATCACAACAAATTAAAAGACTGAAATTTCATCACCTACCTTGCCTTTGCTTCCTTGAGAGCTCCACCTACTATTCATTGTGTTCATTTGTTTTCAAAGATTGACTCCATTTCCCAAATAGATTCCTTTCTTCTTGCCAACAACCCCCCATAAAATAATTCCACCTATTCAAAATCTAGCCACCATTCCTCAAAGAAAATCCATCTTTAAAAACCAAGTGACAAGAGAGATCCCTCTTAGAGCTGAAAGGCTAGTTTCAGTTCTAAAGTGGTTCTATGGTTACCTTTGTGAGTTGCCTCCTCAGCCTGGGCGATTTAATTAGTGCTAACATATGGTACTAAGAGACATTGGGTATGTATCATGTCATGGTATTACCATGACAAATAGATAAGATTGTCACACAATCACATGTGTTAAACATTTAATCAACCATATGCTAAGTATAACATATGTATACAATTATAAATGGTATTTAAAAATAACTATAGAATTTTTTATGGTTTCATGAGACATTACAGTATACATGCACCTTAAAATAATTTCAAGTTTAACCATACTAAAGTTAAATATCAACATAACATCGAAATAAAAATATAACACATAAGCCAATAATGAAAAGATCAAGTGCAATCGAGATGCCAATTGTCTAATTATGCTTGCACATGAGAGAATTTAGCTTTTAATTTGATTAAATTTGAATTTCTTCTTAGAAAGGGCCTTCAAATCCTAATTCTCTGATTTATTCCTCTTTCATTCTCCTTATCTTCCTACTTTCTCTCCTCTTCTTCTCATATAGGGTTTGTTGGATTTTTTTTTGTCATCGATGTCAAAGACAAGGGGATATCATAAATGTCTTTGTGCATTGTTTAGGTTCTGTGTGTTGATGAGGTTCTATGAGTTAATGAGGGATATGTGTGAATGAAGGTGAGAATACTATGTATGGATATTCAATCCAAGTGAATTCGAGTTGCGCATATATGAGAAGCAATAGTGCAATTGGAAGATGGACGAGACGACCCCATTGAAGAGAAATAGAGGAACAATATCTGAGGGAGCCATAAGAGAATAGATTTAGATAACGAGATCTAAAGACTGAGGGCACAAAAAAGTCTCAAGTGTGTGTAGGTATGAACAACAATGAGGGAGGTTCCAGACCCGGTTAACCAGATCGAAGCAAATAACAACATGGTTGATTTATGTCACATTCGTTGGGAAAATTGTGTTCAAATAATTTATAAGGTAAAGCCATTGTCATGCAATTTGAATGTGAATGGAAGAGCTATGGAACCATGTGCAACGTGTTTCCTTTTTAAGTTGTGGGACCTAGTATGCCAGATCATATTGAATGTGTGAAAGCATGGGTCTTAAAACCTCGGTGGGTTGATCTCTCAGTGACCTGGTGACCCAATGATCAGAACATGAACAAGGTTCCGCACTAGATCGAAGGAGCACTACAGTGTTGAAATCCCAGCGGGTCTATCATCCGGTGACCCAATGGGCCATTCGACTAGTGACCTGGTAGTCACAACACAAAGAGACAAGGTTTCATACTGGATTGGAGTGAAAAGGCTGTGGGTGCAACATTGAAGGGTCAGTGGTCCAATCGCTTGGTGACCCGGTGGTCGGAACACAAAGAGACAAGGTTCCATACTAGAAAGGAGTGAAAGGGTGGTGTTGAAGTCCTGAGCATCTGGTGCCCAGTGGGTCAGTGGTTGATGCCACGTCAACACCACGACAATAGTCACATCGCTGCCATGTCATTCCAGTATATGTCGAAGGAGTCCACATAGATATTACATCATCTTCCATGTCATATTGAATATCAAAAGATCAGAGGAGCATGGCATTGCGTTTGAATTTTTGGGTGCCCAATGGGCTGATGCCACGATAAGATCGATGGGTTGATTTCTCGATGACCTGGTATACTATATTGGGGGAAACATGTGAAGGTTCAATGTTGAAGTTCTTGGGGGCCTAGTGGGTCAATCACCCGATGGCTTAGTATATCGGATCAGAGGATAAATTGAAGGTGCAGTGTTGAAGTTCTCATGGTCCTGGTGGGCCGATTCCCCAGTGAGCCTGATGGGTCAATCGCCCGATGGCTCGATATTTAGATTGGGGGAGTAGTTGAAGATGAAATGTTAAGGGCCTGATGGGCTGGTGACTTGGTAGACCCAATGGTCCTGATATGAGGTGAATAGATCAACAATTCACGACTAATCATGGACTTATCCAATGAATGAGATTAAGTGTTCCGTGTTTTATGTTTTCGAAGGCTAGTTAAACTAGATCAGACTCACTTTGGAAGTGTGTGTGCTCAAAGGAAGCAGACCGATATCCCAGTGGATCGGTTAATCCAGTAATGAGTGAACATGACCAATCAACCTCACAGATCTATGGTCGATATTCAATCCCCAATTCATCATATGACTACTAGGCATTAAGGGTCTATGAATAGATCATGTGTGATGGAAGGAGTTTGTACTAGTTTCAAAGGATATTTGCAACATGGTTTTGAGGAAGACTCAAAGGATTTATAGCTGACCCCATGAACATGAGTTTTTGATATGTGGAAAAATCCTCAATGTATGAGCTCTGGTATAAATAACAATTCCTAAAACCAATTTTGGTGTGTGTGAATGCAAATGTAAAAGAGAAGCGTGAAAGCGAAGTTGAGGCTCTGAGGTTCTTCAGGTGACAGAGAATGTAAGAAATAATATTGTAACTTTCTAAGGGTGGCTGGGAGGTGCGAGGTAAAATAAGGAACTTTTGATGTCTAGTTGATTGCAAACAAGTGGAGAAATGGCAGAGTAGTTGTTATGCAGTTGGAAGCTTGAAGTGTTGATGACAATTTAAGAAGAAATTATCTAGAAACAATATTTGAAGATTGGTGTTTCCTACAGGTTGGATCCTGCAAGTATTGTAGCTATGGGTTGGTGCCTACAGGTGTTTCTGCGTTAGTTCTCAACTAAGGATATTGGTGTCTCCAGTAGGTGGGTGCCTACAAATATTTTAATTGTAGGTTGGTGCCTATAGGTATTGCTAAGTTGGTGCTCAGAAGAATGGACAGGTGTCTCTTTCAGGTTGGTGACTGTAAAACATTGTAACAAATTGGTTTCTGTAATAGGTTGTTTCAAGTGAATATATTTTAATAAAATATTTATGTGGTTTTCTTCCATTTGTATTTCCATGTTAAATTTTTGAGTATTGTGCACTATATGATTGTGTATGTTTCTTATTGTTGGTAAAGTAATAAATCGATAAGTGTGATACAACATGAAAAATAAAATGCAGTCTTATACTGATTCACCCTATCCCTTAGTATAAGTAAGTGTGCCAACAATTGGTATAAAAACAGGTTCCTTCAGTGACACTCTAACTACTGGAAGGTGAATCCCTACAACACACTTCGATAAACAAGAAGTTTTTTCTACAAACACAACTTCATTTTTTGATGGATCAAATTATGTATTTTAGAGCATAAGAATTATAAATTACTTGATGGATCTTGGGTTTGACATTTGGAGTGCAATCAAGAATGGTTAGACAACTCCAACAACTCCACTTGTAGATACAATTGTAAAAAGGCTTAGTGACAACAATGTTAAATCCATGAATGCAATTTTGTGTGGTCTGGAAGATTCAAAATTTGTCAAAGTCATGCAGAGTGTTTTAGCAAAGGATATGTGGGACAAGTTATAAAAAATATATGAAGAGGGTGACAAGGTCAAGAAGACAAAATTACAAACCCATAGATGACAATTTGAGACCCTTAAGATGAATGAAGAAGAGAGTATTGCAGACTATTTTCTTCATGTAGATGAGATTGTCAATACTATCAGAGGATTGGGAGAAGAGGTTAAATAAATCATCTTTGTGCAAAAAATGCTTAGTTCACTTCCCTCAAGATTTGATCCTAAGATATTTTCCATTGAAGAAATAAAGGACCTAGACAATCTAACAATGGATGAAGTACATGGAATCCTCACTACGTACAAAATGGAGATAGAAAAGGATAATAAAGAAAAGTCATTAAGAAATGAAGTACCTTTCAAGGCATCAAAGAAGACAAAGACAAAATAATACAAAACAAGTGACAACTCAGATAGTGAATCAGATGCAGAAGAACCCAAATTTGTCAAAAATCGCAAGAGAGGATCAAGAAAATACAAAGGTAAGCTTCCCTTTAAAATTTTTAATTGCGGAGAAGTAATACACTTTGTTGCTAAATTTCCTTGTGCAAAAAATAGAAATAACAATAAAGAAGAAGATTCCTACTTCAAAAGGTACAAGAAGGGAAAGACTGAAAAGAAAATTAAGTTCTATAGATAAAGGAAGAATCAATATACCAATGAAGACAACAACTCTTCTGATGGAAGTGACTATGAAATAACAAAGATTCTCTTCATGGCCCTAGAAACACAAATTTATGTCCTAGAAAATAGAAACACCGATTTAACATAAGAAGACAATCCTGGGATTGATGCAGAAGTGGATCTTGAAGGAGAGCTCATATATGCTCTAAATGAAATAGAGAGACTGAGGAAAAAGAAATGGCTACAAAAGGAGCAGTTGAAGGAGTACATAAATGAAATACTCTGTGCAAAAGTAAGCTCTGATGAAACTAAAAAAATCATCATCAGTCTAAAAACTCAAGTAGAAGAGGAAAAGAGAATTGAAGAATATTTGAAAGATCAACTAAAAGAAAAAGAAGATGCCTACAACAATCTAGAATATGAAACCGTTTTTCTAAGAAAGGAGTTGGAAAAATTAGATACCAACATGAAATTTGAAAAGAGCTCTGCAACTCTAAATGAAATCCTAAATTGTCAAAGATCACCATTTGAAAACAATGGTCTTGGATATAATGAGAAGAAGGAAAATGCTAAAGAAGACCCAACCTACTCAAAATAGTTGAGTGAAGGAGAGACCAAGAGTTATGCTGATGTGCTAAAAAATCCTATGAAGGTTGAAGACAACAAGAGGGAAGATCAAAATGTTTCACAGGAGACAAATCTTTCTCACAGAAACAAAATCAACAAGACTTTTCCACCAAGATGGAATCATACAATCATGTATCAATTTTTTTTTTTTGGCTATTGTTATTATTGCAATGGTTTTTTCCATCATAAATCTATATATTGTAGAATAAATGCAAAGGAAAGTTACATAAGGAACAACAATAGAGATTCCTATGGATTCTCAAGGAGAAATTACAAAAAAAATTCTTCGTTAATAAATTATAACACCATATGTTATAACTACAACAATTATGGGCATATAGTGAAATTCTGTAGAAGTGATTTTAGAAAAAATAAAAGAGAGGAAACCCCAACAATCATGGAAATAAATCAGAAACAAAGGGAACAAAAGAAAGAAAAATATTTGTTCATACAAGCTGCACTACATGTACAAAATAATAGCTATAAGTGGTATATTGATAGTGGGTGCTCAAGTCACCTGGCAGGAGATAAAACAAAGTTTATCACCTTTAAGAAGAATGAAGGTAGTGCTACCTTTGGAGACAATGACACTTCAAATATAGTTGGAAAGGGCACTCTCAGTCTTGACAATGGAAAGGATAAGGTAGAAAACGCTCTATGTGTTGAAAATTTGAATAACAATCTTTTTAGTGTTAGTCAGATGTGTGATCAAGGACACACTCTTACTTTTGACTCCCAAGAATGTAATATCAGTAAGGAAATTTTAGGCAAGCTATCTGCAAAAGAAATTAGAACCCCAAACAATGTGTATATTCTTGATGAGATCAATGGAGAAAAATGCTTCACGGGACAAACAAACAAAAGATGGCTGACATAAAATAATGGGCCATATGAAATTTGACAACTTGGTAAAAATAAGCAACAAACAAGAAGGAAGAGATATGCCAAAGATCACAAAACCCTCAAACACCATTTGTAAGCAGTGTCAACATGGAAAACTATCAAGAGTGAGCTTCAAGACAAATTAATATACAACATCTAAACCATTGGAACTTGTGCATATAGATCTCTATGGACCAACAAGAACAAAAAGTCAAGAAAGTTATTTTTTGTTACTTATTGATGATTATACAAGAATGACTTGGGTTTCATTTCTTAGAAATAAATTTGAGCCATTTGAAAAGTTTAAAGCCTTCAAAGATTTAATTGAGAATGAGATTGGCTTGAAAATAAAATTTCTAAGGTTAGATAATGGAGGTGAGTTTACATCCAATGATTTTGAAGAATTCAATGAAACTCATGGGATAAAATGACAACATTCAGTAGCAATAACTCCTCAACAAAATGGAGTGGTTAAAAGGAAAAATATACATTTGCAAGAGATTTATAGGAAAATGTTGAATGAAGCACGATTGCCAAACAATTTTTGGAGAGAAGCAATTTACACTGTAGTTTACATTCTAAATAGAGGGAAAATCAGGGTTAACTTTGATAAGACATCCTATGAATTATGGAAGGGAAGACCAACATCAATCAAACATTTCAACATATTTGGAAGAAAGTGTCATATCAAAAGAGATGATGAGGATTTAGGCAAGTTTGACTCAAGAAAAGATGAAGGAATTTTCCTTGGTTATTCATCAAGAAGGAAAACCTATATATGTTACAACAAAAGAGTGCAAAACATTGTTGAAAGCATAAATGTTAGCATAGATGAAGCAATACCTCACAAGAAAAAATTGCAAATATAACAAATGGAAGAAGAAGAAGAAGAAGAAGAGAAAGAGGAAGTAAAATGCTAAGATACACCAAACCCATCAAGGTTTATGCAAAATAATCATCTAGAAAACTTAATTCTTGGTGATAAAAATGTTGAAACACAAACTAGGAGAAAATTGGCAAGCACTTCTGAACAAGTAAATCTCTCCTTGATGTCCAAAATAGAGTCTAAATATTTTAAAGAGGCCAGTAATGATCAACATTGGGTTAATGATATGGAAGAAGAGCTAAACCAGATTGAGAAAAATCAGACATGGGAACTTGTCCCAAGATCCAAAGACAAAAATGTTATTGGTACAAAGTGGGTATTCATAAATAAGTTAAATGAGGATGGAAAAGTAGTAAGAAATAAAGCAATAATAGTCTGTAAAGGGTATGCTCAAGTAGAAGGTGTTGAATTTGAAGAAATTTTTTCTCATGTTGTAATATTAGAATCCATTAGAATGTTTTTGGAATTTGCAAGCTTTAAGAATTTTAAAGTGTATCAGATGGATGTCAAGTCAACATTTCTGAATGGATATTTAGAATAAGAAGTGGACATTGAACAACCAGAAGGATTCTTATTATCAAAAAATAAAGATGATGTTTGCAGATTGAAGAAAGCACTTTATGGACTAAAACAAGCTCCTACAGCATGGTATTCAAGGCTTGACAAGTACTTGCAATGACAAGGTTTCAAAAGAGGAAAAACATATAACAATATTTACATCAAAATAAACAATGGAGATATGTTGATCATTGTGGTTTATGTGGATGATATCATCTTTGGAAGTAATTTTGATCTAATGAGTCAAAAATTTGTTGAAGAAATGAAAAGAGAATTTGAGATGTCCATGCTTGGAGAACTGTAATTCTTCCTAGGGTTGTAGATTTCTCAAACTAGCAAAGGAATATTCATTTCTCAGACCAAATATATCAAGGAGATGTTGAAGAAATTTGAAATGGAAAACTGTAAACCTGTCAACACACCCATGGTCATTGGTTGTAAATTGAGCAAAGAGGATGTTTCAAAAGAAGAAAACCAAACATTGTACATATAAATAATAAGAAGCCTACTATACGTGATAGCTTCAAGACTGGAAATTATGTAGGCAATAGGGCTAGTTGGAAGGTTTCACGCTGCACCAAAGGAAACACATGTATGGGAAGTAAAAAGGATCTTTAGATATCTAAAAGGAACTTTGGGTTTTGGCTTATGGTATCCCACAAGTACAAATATTACATGGATAGATTACACAAATGCAGATTAGGTAGGTAGTGTGGATGACATATAGAGAACCACTAGTGGAGCATTATTTCTGGGAAACAGTCTAATATCTTGGTTCAATAAGAAGCAATCCTCAATTTATTTATCCACAATAGAAGCATAATACATTGTAGCAGTTGCATGTTGTACACAAGTGCTCTGGATGAAACAAACGTTGTAGGAAATTAAGGTAGAATATAATCAACCAATATCAATAATGTGTGATGATACCATTTCAATAAACATTTCAAAGAATCTGCTTATGCATTCAAAGATGAAGCACATTCCAATCAAATACCACTTTTTAAGAGAGCATGCCACAGAACAAAATGTCAAGCTAGAATATATTGGTACACATAAACAAATTGTTGATATCTTTACAAAAACTCTTCCTAGAGAAACATTCGAGTATATCATACAAAAATTGGGCATGGTACCTGCTATGGAAATCTAAGTCATATGGATTTGGGTCAGGGCCACAACATAATAGTTCCCTTAAAAGACTCCTCTCAAGCTCTAATTAGAAAATTGATTGGAAATATATTTTCAGGGAGAAAAAGGCGGGTTCATATCCTACAAACAGTGAAAAGGTTGTAACTTCGGCCAATGAGTTGTCATGAGCATATATGGTGGAAAATGACGCTATAAAAAATGTCGCCTAATGTGTGAGGTCAGAAGAGAAATGTATGGCTGAAATACATTACAAATAGTCACGAGGTTGTGGAGGGGCCATTGGGTAGGAGTAGCTAAAGACCAGTCCTGGAATCGTACCTACAACATAAATAAGTAAGATAGTCTCTTCTCGGGTTGGGCATTCCCATGCATGAGTATGATGTAAGAATGGCTGCCAAATCAAGTGCACTATGGATCCATAAGTAATGAAATCATAACTGATGTCCATGGCCACGAAAACTATACATAGTGGATCCATGTGATATATAGAGGTATAAATCATGGCCACAATAAAATACATAATCGATCCATGCAAAAATGTAGATCATATCCAAGAATAGATACACAATGGAGATAAGTCTCAAAATCAAAATATAGGATATTTGGAACCGATGGAGTGAAAAAATTGATCCTCTGCAAGTACCAATGTCAAAGAGTATGGTATAATCAAAGTTAGGTAGGAGTACAAAAGATGTGATGCTTGTACTTCACCCGAGGTCTTCAAAACAATCTGTCGTGGCACGAGTCTACAGTATGTGAATAAATGTATTGGAGTCAAACATAATGAGACACCATTTGATTACCATTCATTAATGTGTACCGTTAAAAAATGCGAGATGACCCACTGATAATGATAATGGGCGTCAAGGTACCTAGTACAATCTAGCAAGTGTGAATAAATGAGCTGATGTCGAACACTTGATAGAATCTATCAAGGAGGGGACATTGATGTATTCCCATTGTTAATAGCGAGGGAACCTACCACTTATGACTACAATCCCTAAGGTACTAATAATAACTCTAAATATATGTCCTAGAGTAATATGTTTTGACGTCAATAGAAAGAGATCCACTTGAAGGAAGGAATGAAGGTATCCTCCATCATCCAACACGAGGGGTAGTAGGAGGCCAAAGATTTGGAAGGAATCGAACAAACATATTGAAAGGAACACACCGAGGTAAGACTCTGACATGCACCATATGGAATAAAACAAAAAAAATACTCTCTTAATATTATCCAATTATGAATACTACTTGCAAAGACGAGGAATCCACCAATGGGGTCAAATGGAAACCAAGGTACTGCACAAATCCCTATGTGCAATAATGATTGTTGGCGTAAAATAAGAGGGAAACAACTTTGTAAATGACCAATAATGTTTTTTCATATTCTGAGTGCAAGGTTACCTATCAATGATGTAAACATTCCCATGGTGAAACTCCTTCAAACCTTGAAATGCATTGTTTTCTCTTTCTGATGCAAAATGTACAATGGAACCTTTTGAGAAAAGAAAAAGAAGAGAACAAAGGATGTTATTTGTTATTTTTCCTTTGAAATGATTTCAATATGAGAAGAAAACAAAATCCTATTCTATTGTATTTTTCTTTTTCAAATAACAATGCAAAACAATGCAAAGAAAGAAAGAGACCTAACTAGCAGAAAACTAGGGTTTTTTCATTTTCATTTTCTTTCTACCAAAGAAAAAACTAACAAAATATGTTAAAAGAAAGGAATTTTATTGTTTTATGTTTTAAAATACCAATTAAAGCAAAAAATAAAAGTCTCAAACTCTAATACAAACTCAAGTTTCCAAAATGACCACAACAGTGACCAAAAAACTGAGATCCTGAGAACAAAACTAGTCTTATAGAAGGGAAATACAAGAGATCAAAAGAAGCCAAATAAGCATACAAATATTTTTTTTTCTCTTCAAATATGATACTTTATCCACCTAACAACTCTCCAAAAAACTTTCAGCCAAAACAGAGTCCAAATGACCCCTCAAACAACCAAAACAGGGCCCCAAAAAGGCTGAAAAATAGTGAAAAAATCACCTTTTATGGGTTGTACGTGACTCTCTCCGCAATAGGTTTCATATGTAAGCTCATGTAAATGAATTGTTTCAATAAAATTTATGTATGTATGGAAATTTACTCAAGTAATCCCGCATGCACCAAATAAAACCCCCTCAAACTTGAGGGAGGAGGGTTGGAAGACTTAAAAAAGATCAGGGAAATAAAGAGAATGCTAAACTAAGGTTCCAAACAAAGAAAAAGATTCAAAAGAAATGAAACCAACAAGAACCCTTAATGACCCAAAAAGGGATATTCCCCAGTGGATTTACCGATTCTCCTCCCTTGAGTTTGAGGAGTTTTTATTGGCTGTAGATGAGTTTATTGGCCTTCTATAGGGCGCATATGTATGTGCTTTGGCCTTCTACAAGCACGTACATGACCCAACACTTACACCTTTTTTTCAGTGTATGTATGCTCTTTAATCCTATGTAACAATAGTGCATGTACGTGATTTTTGTGAAGGGAAAGAGTGTATAAACTTATAAAAACATGGAAAAAATTGGTATAAAGTCCAAAACCCAAAATGCAACAGAGAGACCAAAAGTAAAACAAAAAAGAATGGAAACCAAATAGCAAAGTCAAGAATGAAATAAACAATTTCTTAAATAAAAAAGAAACTCTAAATACTTAGTAGGACCCAGGAAGATCTTACAGTGTCACAACCCCAACTTCCAGTGATTTGGAAAGAGTAAAAAACTTCAATTTAGAACATGTACATGATTGTCTAAGTGACAAGTAGTGTATGTACAGGACCTTATTGAAGGAAATTAGTGTATCTATGCGACTATAGCAAAGGACAATTGTGTACAACCTATAAAATCCTCTCTAAACTAAGAGAGAAAGGTCTGGAATACTCAGGAAGGACTGTAGAAATTCAAAGAATGCTAACTAAAGGTTGAAAACATAGAAAAAGATTCAAAAGAAATGCAACTAACAAGTACCCTTAAAGACCCAAAAAGGAAGAATCCCCAGTGGAGTCACCAATTATGTTATGGAAATCTAAGTCCTATGGCTTTGGGTTAGGGCCATAATAAAGTAGTTCCCTTAAAAGAATCCTCTCAACCTCTAATTAGACAATTAATTGGAAATAACTACCTGCAATAACTAACTTTTAGAAGAAAGAAAAAAGAACATACCTAAAATACTACGTTTGAAGAAGATCTTGCTTGAGGTCTTCCACTCGATAAATCCTTGACGACGATTTTTTGAAAGTCTTGCAACCACATAATTATGATGCTACAAGAAAGTAGTTACTGCTAACTAACTAAATATAGTGAATTCAAATTATTTGTTAGATTCAATATAAGGTGCATATAATATCATTGAAATCATGAATTAACACAAAGAATCAGATAAGAATGAGAGTTCTTTTATTGATAACAACAAAAGGGGTTGGTTACAACCTTTAGCTGATGCGGTGTGATCCTAGAACTAGGCTCCAAGTTCCTCCACCCAAGGCCTGAGATGATGAAGTATACCTCCAAAGTTTTGTGTCCTAACAGGTCCAAGGAAGTAATAGGCTTCTTCCTGATGAGATAAAGAGGAACACAAATCCTGAAAACAAGGGTTTTTAGGGTGGGAGACAATCTCATAAATATAGGGAAACATGGGCTTGCATGGCTATTAGGAAATTTCCAGCATAAGGCTTTATCTCTTTCATGATGTATTTCCTCCATCCCAATGCTCTATTTTATACTCCCTTTTGTTAGTTGGAGTAGTTATGCATGGGATATAGGAGGTCGAGAAGCTAGGGAACTCATCAACTCTACCCGAAATATCGGGAATTGTATTTTTTTGAGCCAACTAAACATGTACACAGGTTGCTAACTAGAAATTTGTGTATGTACATGGGTTTCTTTAGGGAGAGTCACGTACATCTTAAAAAATGGGATTTTAAAATATATTTTTAGGGAGGAAAAGGGGGGTTCAACTCCTGCAAATAGGGAAAAGGTTGTAACTAAGGCCAATGAACCGTCATGAGCATATATGGTGGAAAATGACGCTATAACAATATCTATGCCAACCACTCACTGAAGCACTAGCTTAGGGGGAGTTGCAGAAAGATAGAAGGTTGTTGGTTGCAGAGCAAAGAATAAAGAGTAGAGTGTAAGGGGGAGAAAATACCCTTTCCATTGATGTCAAATGGGGAGAGTAAATAGTAAGAAGGAGAAGTTGTAGAACAGATGAATAATTTCAGACACAAGGAGCAATTACAAACAAGGGGAGATTGACTAGGGGTTGTCATCAATGACCAAGGAGGATTTTGTTGGAATTTTTGTTGTCATTGATGTCAAAGATAAGGGGAGATCATAAATGTCTTTGTGTGTTGTTGAGGTTATAGGCATTGATGATGTTCTATGAGTTAATGAGGGATCTATGTGAATGAAGGCGAGAGGATTGTGTATGAACAATCAATCAAAATGAATTTGAGCTACACTTTTATGAGAAGGGGTAGTGCAATTGGAAGCTGGAGGAGATGATCCCATTGAAGAGAAATATAGGAACAAGATCTGAGGGAGCCATAGGATAACAAATTTACACAA
>ML788732.1:178156-210256 GCA_009831015.1 Picea engelmannii
AAGCATATGGTTGGGAGGAACATATGTCCTATGCAATGGGTTGCACATTTTATAAGATAAGTGTTCTTATTTGATGTGTTTATTCATGTTAAATGTTGATATAGTTATTGTGTATTTTTACTCTGAGATATTCTGGTTGTTGTGCTTGTTGTGAGCATAATGATGCATATAAATTAAAAATCGCGTGGTTGAATGATGTTTTGTGTTATTTAGTTGTTACTAAGAACAATTAAGTAATTGCATTTACATTTTTAAGCAACATAGACATTTGCCTGTGCATGGATGTCATGGTGTGTGTTATTTCTGCATTTTGATTTAGTATCATAAATTTTTATTGGGTCGTTTTAGCAGTGACGTGACCTAGCTGGGGGTTGAGTACGTTACAAGGTTCCATACCAAATTGGAGGAGAATTGTAGTGTTGAAGTCCCAGGGGATAATTTCTTGGTGACTTGGTGGTCAAAACACAAAGAGACAAGGTTCCATACCAAATCTGAGTGAAAAGGCTGAGGGTGTAGCATTGGAGGGCCTGTGGCCCGATCGCCCGGTGGTTGGAACATAGAGAGAAAATGTTCCATATCAAAGTGGAGTGAGTTAAAATTGCATATTAATACACATAACTAGACAAAAAGTCATTAAGCCTCATCATTATAACTGCATATGGATATATCCATATATTTGCTAACCAAATAAAATAATAGTCATAAATTCATATATCACCCATGTTTTAAAAGTCATAAAGTCTTCATAGATCATATTCAAAGTAAGATACACATTTGGATGCACATGTACTAGTCTAGGAAAAAATAGTGATTGTTACGAGGTTGCATACAATATATTTGATAAAAATTCTCAACCAATATCTTGATTCATTTAATTTGTTTGCTACTTGTTTGAAGGAACTAATGAACTAGATTAAGATTGAACCATGTATCTGATAAAATTTCTCAACCAATATCTTGATCCATTTAATTTTCTTGCTACTTGTTTGAAGGAACTAATGGACCCGATTAAGATTGAACCATGTAGGATTTTTATAATCACTAATAGATAGTTTGTAAATGGAAGTTATCTTAATAATTTCTAGTGCCTAATGAGTTGAGGAAGAATTCAATACCCATTAGTAGACAAGTAAGTATGTTGGACTGAATACAAGGGAAATACGTCTCATGTCCTATGTATGAATGTGAAGCAGTCTTTTGGGAATTCATTGTAACTATAATTGTTAATGGTTTTAAATTTGATTTCTTAGTTGAATAACAATTTATAAATTTTAAAAATTGTTTACTCAACTCAAATCACAAATCAAAGTACTAATTGACCTTATGATTATGCTTGTGAAGGAGTTTAATAAGGAATCACTATGAGAGATTTCTATGATACTACCCTTATGCTTGTGAAGGAGTGTAATAAGAAATCACTAAGAAAGATTGCTATGATACTACCCTTCAAGCCAAGATATATTATAGCTTATTACATTTCAATCAATGCTATGATACTAACATTATGCTTGTGAAAGAATGTAATAAGAAATCACTAGGAGAGATTGCTATGATACTACCCTTCAAGCCAAGCTATATTATAGCTTATTGCATCAGTCAATGCTATGATACTACCCTTCTAGTCAAGCTGCTATATTATACATTATTGCACTTGAGTCAAGACAAAAAAATACTATTGCATAATAGATCTATGACTTACACGGATATGTGATTTGTAAAGAGTATTCTCATGTGGAATGAGAATTTGTTAAGTGTTGTTAATGTGTATTAAGTTTTTTTTGGTAATATTGCATATTTCGAATACCAATTGTATGTGGAATGTAATTAGGATTTTCATCAATAAATTATTATTATTAGCTTTTGTTTTAAAAAAACTTTTTGTAATCCTTTTATTTATTTATTGAAATTTCATTATTTTGTTTTGTTAAGTGAGAATAGTATTAAAAAAGTTATATTAGTACAAAGTTAGATAGAAAGCCATATAGTCGAAATGTTTATCTTATTTACAAAAGAATATTTAATTTCATTAAAACACTTATGTAAACATTAATTCCTTTTTCAATGTGTAACCATAAAAAAATATAATCTAGAATATTTGATTTCATTAAAATACTTATGTAAACATTAATTCATTTTTCAAAGTGCAACCATAAAAAATTATGTTCTTATTATAGAGAACACAACAATACAAAATAATTGCCTTTGTATTTGTAATTTTTGTAATAGTTGAATGTGGTGAGTCATAAACTTATTTTTCAATCCGATTGAAAAAATAAAAAATATAATTACACCTTTTAATCTCTTAAATTAATGTAAATTGTAATATTTTTTTCCAGTAGAAAATTAGCTTAATTATATTAGTGAAAACATTTTTTTTTTACATCTTTGTCTACACAGTTCATAAAAACACAAGTCCAAAGACCATGCTCATAAACAATCACATTCATCCCCAAAAAAAACCAGAAAGTCACCAAAGATCCAAAACCAGCACGCAGACTGTAAAAAAGAGAAACAAAACAGGGCTAAAAACCCCAACAAACACCACAAAATAATCTAAAGCAGAAATCGCATGCCCCCAAAGGACCTCGAAGTGTTTACCCAACACCGCACACCCCCAAAAAACCTCAAAGTGTGAACCAAAAAACCGCACGCCCCCAGTGTGGACTGCAAAGCTATGATCCAAAACCTCTTCTTTCCAAGGAGAAAAAGATCAAATAGAGAGAAAACAAAAAACCCGCCACAATAAACACCCGAAACCGCCACTAATCACCACCTCACACTTAGAAACCAAACCCTTGAACACAACGAAGGCTGCCCGGAATGTAAGCGAACCTCACCAGTTAACACAAAAAGCAGGCAAGCATCGCCGAACAGTCGCCTGAGGGCACCGCCGCCGTCCGCTGAAAAATCGCGCGCCCAGAACCGACGCAGTGATCCGCGGTCCACCATGCCTCAGAGTTCACAGGGATCGAAACCTCCTCCGCCATCCACAGACCCTCGAAACTCCCTTCTCCCGCCACGCCGCATAAACCTCTCGCCCTGGAATGTCCCACGCCAGCGGACGCCCTACTCCATGGAAGCCCAGGATGCGGCTAGAGAAAACCTAGCCGCATAGCTCGCAGTGCCGAATACCAAGCTCGACTCTCAAAACCGCTCCGCTCCATTCCCCCGCAGTCAGATATGTGTTGTTAATGTGAAAATTACAACCTAAATTATCAAGTAAAGTTAATTAATTCTTTTTTCACAAGTTATAAAAGACATAATTACACCTCATAATCTTGATTTTAAATTAATGAAAATTGTAACCTAAATGATCAAGTAAAGTTGAATTAATTTGAGCAAGTTTAATTAATTTTTTTTTCACAAGTTATGTTGATGCATGCAAATACATTTATTTAATTCATTTTGTAATAATCAATTAATTATACATTATATTAATCTTGTGGATATTCTTAACATATTATTGTTAGTATATTATAAGTGGTAGTTATGACTAAATATATTGGATTCATCTATGTTAGGTAGAATAATATTGTCGAAGTAGACATGTACCTTTGGGTGTATTAGCAGTTTGATGAAATTATAGAAATTAGGAGACTAGAATACTACTTGAAGATATAAGGAGACCATTTGTGCTTATCTAAGAGGATTTTTTCATAAATTTCTTCAATGACATTTGGTTTATAAGTTGATGAGATGTTGGTTGCTTTCCTAGTATGATTTTGGGTGCAATACATGTATACATTAGACATGGGTGAAACAACATCATGAAGTTACTAAAACAATCCTATGTGACCCTTGGAATGGATATTGTGTGAGCATAGCCCTAGACTAGATTCTAGACTTTTTGTTGTTGTTGTTGAGGAGTTAGCTTTAAATTATAGAGATTGATTGAGGATTATGATTGTGAGTTATGAAGATCGACACTTGATTGGTAAACTATACTTGATTGCTAAACTATGGACTATAGGATGATGTGATCACATAGTTGTGGGATGACACATTGATTCTTAATGTGTGATGTTTGATTCCTTCAAAAAATTGATTAGTGAATATTTTGATTTCTCTAGTCGTGTATTGGGAGCGACTATGAATGTTGATGGTTATGTGTCCCAAATGTTCATTGGTTTGTTAATGGTGTATTGATTATTTCATTTGATTGTTGATTTGTTTGGATTCCTAGTTGATTTGATCATTATGATTGATGGAAGTAGAGTATCTATAACACGTGTTCTAATTGTGGATTATGACGATACACATGGATTAATTGTTTCCAAGTATTATCCTTAGATTCTTTGTAGGAAGTGTGATCATGGTTTAATTTGGATTATTAGGGGGGTGTTTGACATTGGATTATATAATAACCATATGGACAACATATTGAATGATTAATGGATGTTATTATATAAATGACTTGGAAATATATATAATCATGTATTTATTTCTAGGTAACTTGAATGACTTTGGTGAAATTTTAATGATACAAGTATATTGGTAGATGAAAATATTTGTGATTGTGATGATTATTTTTTGTTGTATAGTTAAAATTTGATCGATGGTGATAATTAGATGATATTTGTGGAACTTGTATGACTTAAGGTGATGCTTATTTTCCCAACTATATGATTAACACTTGTATGTTGATGCTCAATTCTTTCTACTTGATGATATTATTCGAGGAATAATTTATCATGATTTTTGGGTGAATACCTAAATTTTGATTTATGTTACTTATTGGTGCTCTTTTTTGTAATTAGAATGATTGAAGGTAATGCATTTTGGTTTAAACAATGCTTCCTCTAAATTTTTTAATAATCAAATCCTTGTATTGCTTGAGGCATATTGAATTCAATTGATTAGTGCTCTTATTATTTCTTTCTTATTGGGATGGTAGTGTGTCTCCTTGTTTAATGGTGATTGATATGCAACACTTATCAAACTCACATGGTGATTCTTGATTGATCTGTAAACTGTCGTGGATATTTCACTAGAATAGTTCATCCCAACATATCTTGCAATATTATGAAATTTTCTATTATTCAATTTATTTCCTTAGATCCTAGATTTATTATTACTATTTTAATGCTCAAATTTACGAAAATAACTGAAATACAAAAATCAAAGAACAAGAAAATGAACACACCATCCACACAAATGAACACAAGATGTATCTTTGGAAACACGATATGGGAGAAAACCCAGCTAGAAGGTGAGGCCTATTCTCTGCTCTCTTTTCTTCAATTATGAAAAAGAAAATACAAAGAAATGAGCACTCAATATGGACTTGCCTTTGACAATGTGGCCTAAATGGATGCTATAGAATCTTCTTCCTCCTTTTTTATTCTCTCAAATTCCACTCCTAGATTCTCTACTCATCTAGAATAAATACAATGCTAAAACAATGTAACCCCCTATCTTCTTAGCAATCTAGTATTTAACATGATAGCCATCTAGGGTTAGAGTTTTTACATCCTCAACCCTTAATTAGTGTTAAGTTTTTGAACCTTCTTAAATCTTCTTGAAATTCAACATCTGACTAGCCCCACATGTGTGAGTAATTGTGGCTAACATGGCACCCACTCGATACCATGGTGGTCAACAAGGTAGGTCAACTTGTGGGAGACATAAATTCGACATATGAACTCCAATGAGGTGATTTTCACACTGTACAAAATCTCTTGGTGTGAAGAAAAATTTCAAGGGGTTATGAGCTATGATCACAAATTTTTTGACCCCAAAAAGTGTTGTTTGATGCCTCAAAATGGATCTGGAAGCTTTTGGACAACAAATATCCAAATTGGGAGCTACGACTAAAATGGACCCTATAAGCCACTTCCTCCAATTTTCCCACCCAGAAAGTACTAAGATAGAAGAAAAATGATCTAATGATTCATTCCATATCTTTGATTGAATTTTCGAGAAATGTATTGGATTTTGATGAGATGATTGTTTTCCAAGTGTATGGGTTATATGGTGACATTTGGAAATGAATGGATTAACATTGTGTTAGTTTTTTCATGTGGATAATTGAGTTTGAGTGGGGAATTCTTACTATAAATGTTGTTTTCTTAGTGCATAGTGGGAGATGTCACTCAACTTCAAGGATGAAGTTGTTATGAGGTGGAAAAGATTGTGACACCCCATTTTTAGAACATAACTTCCTTCAATCAACATACAATGATAGCCTTAATTTTGTATTATAATTATTTATGACTCACACTTCACTACATTTGTGTTCATTATGATCCAAAGGGTGCATGTGGTAACAAAGCTAAAGTGTGTCAGTTTTATTTAACCATAGTATAATGGTTGAGATGGAATTCAATGCTAGGAATGGTGTTATTTTGTGGGGAGTTGAATGTAATATCCCTCCTAAGCATAAAAGTTAGACTATATGACACCTTGAGTTTAGTACACCCACTTATATTTTTTTGGATTATGTTAATGCCACTTGATTCCTTTGTTGACACATGCATCATGAAGCAAGCATTGTTATTTTTGATATATACCATTATTGTATTCCTATAATGGTATTAACTTCATTGGATTATTGGTTATCATAGGGTATGGTCATATTACCTTAGTTCAATGTTTTTTTACTGGAGCATATTCTTTAAGACAATTATTATATTGGATATAACTAGAATGTTATATGCATCAAACAATATTTTCATATGGTTGTTTATCATTTTTGACTAGGATATGATGTTATTGTGAATACAATAACTTTATGTGATCAATGCTATTTGCATGTGGCTCGTTATCTCATTTGACTAAAATATATCAATTGTGTCACTTTATGATTATGATTCATGTTTTATCACGACTAATTGGATCAATGTTTATCTTTTCATATAAGAGCATTTATAACATATTGACTTATGGTTATGATACATGTTTTTCCATGGCTAGTTGATATGATGATGTTTTGAGGAAGTAACAAGAATATTTGAGTGATGAAGTTCATATTTATAATCATGAGACATGTTATCGTACAATCTGTACTTGTCCAAAGCTTAAGGCAAGTGAAACAATATTGGTGTAACAAGAGGGTGACCTATCACTATCACCTTAATAGGAAACCCCTTTTTGTTTAGGAGTAGGGTAAGACTACCCCAAGGGAGACTTCCCTAGTGACCTAAAGGGCAGGTGAAAATAAAGAAAGGATGCAAAGATAACCCCCTCTCAGTGGTCACTCAAGTCAAAAGGTGTCACAAGTTTTATGTCCAAGAAAGATGAAGCGATTGAAAGTGATGAAGTGTACCTACCCAAAACAAGACAACATAGCATATATATGGCAGTTTCAAGTACAAAAATGATAGTAAAGATTCAAGAGACAGTAAACCAAGGGAAAATATGCTAGCTAATATAAAAATGAAGCAATGAACAAGTTTACAACAACAATTAATAAATTGTAACAACTGCAATAAAAGCTCTTCAAAATTTATTGAAAAGATAGTGAAAAGATAACATTTACTAAGAAGAATTATAATCAAATGTCATAAGAAAATTCTGAAGTGTTTAGCTAGCATTCAAAGTCAATTATGCATAAAATTTGCTGCAGTTAGATGGTTGTAGCAAACATTTATAACAACAAGAAAGTTAGTGATCTAGGCTAAATTAGTGTTAGATTTAGTTAGTAATAGCTTAAGAGAATAGTGTTTGAGTGTTTGATCAACCTTCCAACAAAGGATAGACAAGAGACTAATTCATTTAGGTTTTATTAATTCAATTATATCAACACATTAACTTGGAGAGACAACAATGATTATACTTGTCTAAAAGATAGCAAGGTGGAATCTTGAGAAGTAGTACCTCAAGTTCTCAAGCACCAAGCCTCAAAGAGAGGGTTCAACTAGGGTGTAGGAACTTCTAGGCCCTAGTGATTTCTCCTATCCTTAGAATATTGAAAAATATTTAATGCAATAAGAACTAGACAAAGCTTCTAAAGTGCTATCACTTTAGGGCTCTAGAAGTTTGTCTAGACAAGATCTTCTTAAGCAAAACTAGAAAAATAAAGAGCAAGAAAGAAGCACCTTATGTTTCTTACTCCTAGGGTTTCAAGCAAGAAATTTCATAATCTTACATATGAACAAGTAAACATACCATACACATTTATCATTAAATAAAAATTGCAGATTCACTTACTTCACCAAGAATAATCAAGCACAAAAACCCTACATTTGCCAAAATTTCACCAAGAAATGATCCAAAATGCATCCAAAATAGCCTCCAAGCAAGTGTGCCTTGGTAATTTCAGCCAATAACCCCTTTAGGGCGATAATTTCAGTCCTCCCTCTTGTGAGAAGTGAGTTATGATAAAAAAATGAGAGTGCTTTATGTTTATTTATACACAATTTTGACCTTTAATTAATTTTCAGGTCAAATAAGACCGACCTAACCAATTTACAATAAAATTCAATTTTGACATAATAAAAATTAATTAGCATCTAAATACACCTCCAAGGGTGACGTCATTCCCTTCTAGGGTGACGTTGAGGCCTAAAGGTGGAACGGTGAACCTAAAATATAGGGTGCTTGGCTTCCAGAGGCCCTAGATGATGCCCACACCTACCACCAGGCTCATAAATTCCTCTAAAATGAAAACCCTAGCTATGGATGACATATAGGGTCATGATGGTGATTGTCAGGGCCCTCAAGGGCCAACTTCCATGTGGAAGAGAAAGGTCCCCCTAGGTCTAGATCTGTTAGGGTGCCTCCAAAGGAAATGTCCTTCTTTTTCCTGATGCAAATATTCAATTTCTTCTTACCCCTGGTTGGGGTTGCAACATCCATCTGTGTGCTTTAATCCCCCATGAAGGTCCGAGCTAATCATTCCCTCATGTGTACCTATCCACCGGGCAAGGTCCTGCAACAACAACAAGTACGTCCTCCAGGGGTTCATAAGTCACAAGGATCATAGCATGTAAATCACATCCAATAATTAAATTACCCAAACATGTGCATCAAACCCCCCTTAACCAGAAAAATGCTCAAAGACATTATGCAACTTGACAAGTTAGGTTTGGAGAAGGTCTCAGGGTGTCCAATTGGGCTAACCTCTCTTAAGTTTGGGGTGTTTCCCAGGTGGGATCTAATCCAAGTCATGTAAGTGTATGAGGTGGCATAGGGTAAATATTTGGGCATGGGGTGCATGTAATAACAGGGAAATGTAAAGTCTTCCCTATGGGTGCCTTTGTAGAGGGTGAGTTGCACCTTGTCACAAATTCAATTTTTTCCTAGACCATTCATTTCCTTTTGTTCTTAGCTTTATTTCTTTTGATATTTTTCTTTTGTGCTTCAAGTGAAAAGTTGAGGGCCACTGTCCTGGCTTGATGACCAGAGGTGATAGCGTTATCCACAAACATTTCACGGAAATGAGGAGACTGGATTGTGATGAGACCCCCTTTCTCTTGGCTATGCCACCAAGAGACACTACCCTGGTTTGGTGACCAAATAGGTGTTAGTGTCATACCGCTACATACCCATGGTCATAATAGGTCGGCTAGTGATGAGACCTCCTATCCATTAATTAGTACCTTGAGTGTTTATGTATCTTATGGGTCCATTTTCTTACTGAGAAGCCTTTCATTTCCTTCTCGGGGATCCCTGGGAGAAGAATGTCAAAGGTTTTAACATTGGCTTTTAACTCTTTCCAACTACTTTTACCCTCTGGGCCTTTAGCTCCTTCTTCCCACAAGGTAAGGTACAACCTTTCCTAGCATAGCCAATCCCAATGCCCAAACAATGATAGGGGAGATGGAAGGAATAAATATGGAAAATGGTAAGTATGGAGGGAAAGGACAATGAAATTTCACAGACCCACCTAGTAGCAACCCATCCTAAAGGGAAAGCAACTTACTAGGGCACTGTGTTACCTTTCCAGGTATAAATGAGGCAAAGAATACAATTTCCAAGCAAACATCATGAAATGAAGAAGGATTCAATACAACATATTCAAGTGCTTAAAAAATTAGAGTGATACATACCATGACACCCAAACTCATTACCTCCTGGAGCAATACCCACCGCTACTTCATAACCAGGGTGGTGGGATGGATACTACCGTTGATGATAAATGGACCGCAATAAAGAAAAGAGGGGCCCTCTGAGGCCATGCTCAAGTCATGTGGCTCTCGGTACTCCATGTCTAGGAACTGCAGGCCTCGAGACGTGATCTCCTTAGTTATCCCTAGGCTAGGGGATAACATTTGGCTCCCATTCAGGGACATGTGCTCACCATAGAGCGCATGAGAACCTCAACATCTCTGGTATGACCTTTTCCTGCTAAATATCAACAAAGGATATTAGTAATCCCTAGGGTGGTGATATCACCTCTTGTTCATATATGATATAATAAACAAATAAAGAGCATCTCTAATCTAGCATATGATCACGAGAAAACATATATTCATAATGAATCAAGACAATATGAAAATGAAACTACAAATATGCTAACATGATATGAAATGGTATGTATAATGGATACAAATGCCTACCTATTCTAACTTACCTGTACTTACATGTCAAATTCTAGGTATAAGCATACAACCAATACAACCACGCTAGCAATGTATCATAACACATGCCTTTGTGCTTCATCATAAACCAAAACAATGACAATTTAAGAAAAAAATAAACATGAGTTAGAGAATCCATTATATCATAAGAAGTCGTAAAGTCTAGCTCATGGAGGCGGGAGGGAGGGACAAAATCATGCCAAGTCACCTTTCCAGAAAAGTGATCAATCCATCTCAGAAAAGGATCGTGAGAGGTTAAGGACTCAAAGGGTTGGATCGAAGAGTCTAAGGGTTTAATACCTTGGACGTTATCACTGCCTAGGGTCTGAGAAGGGATTAACAAGAACTTAGAGGGAAACTGACAACTTCTCAGGGGAAAGATGGAAGATTGAGATAATAAACTTGTTAAGGCATTCAACCTCCCCTTGAATTCTAACAGAAAGTTTTTCCCTAAAGAAAACTTGAAACAAGAGACATATTCCCCAATTGCATCCTTAGTGACATAACGAGGTAAAATAATCAGAGTGAGTTGGACAACCTTGTCACAACTATCTTGCTTTAGGAAAGAAACATCCTCACCTTTATCAAAATTTGAGCACAACGATGGTTGATAATATTCTTCATAGAATAAATCCAAGTGCTCAAAGGAATACTCATCAAAATCCTCAAGGTATGACCGAAAATCATCAGGAGAACATTGCACTAGGTCATCCTTTGGTTCTTGGAAAACTTCTGTAATTATATCATCATCTTGTTGCCAAACATCAAAATTATTAGGAACATCATATGATTGTTGTAAAGGCAACATTCAAATATATCCTTCCATATCATAAATGGGATCCTCATCGCAACCAATCGTATCCCACTTACGTCTTCCAACATGTATGAACTCATCAATATTATCAACCATGTCACTACCTTTATCATAACATGAAGGATTTGATGCATCAAAGGGATCCTCAAATACTTCTCACTTTCCAAATCATAAACTAAAGCATAATCAAAATATTGGAAAGGGAAATAACTTACCATATTCACTTTTTGCTGTGCAAGAGCATCAAAGGATTGGATGATTTTTTCAAATGGAAGAGGATTCAATACATCATCTACAAGACTCATCTCTTTAATCATCTTTTCACCTTCATCAAAAAATGAAGGACCTAGCACTTCCAAGGGTTCCTTTACTTGTTCACTTTCTGAATCATAGAACAAAGTGTCATCAAAAACCTGGAAAGGAAAATGATTCACCTCATTCTCTTCGTCTTGTGGAGGAGAGATAGGATCTTGGAGAGCTTCATCAGATGGAGGAGAAGATACTAGTGCTTCATCCTCATAAATCACTTCTTTAGTCAATTCTTTAATGCATTCTATTGAATCATGGGAAAAATCTTGTTCCTATTCAAGAGCGTGACAACCTTCTTCATAAATATCTCCTTCTATATCAGAGGGTTCTTGGTATTGAGTATGGTACACATCCCTGAAATATTCCACAATCTTAGTGGTGAATCCTTCGTCATCTAGGGCTATTGTGAGATTTTGAAGGGCATCTTCATATGTCTGACATTGTGGTTTCAAAAACTCAATAAACCTACTTGTTATGACTGAAAATTTGTCCGCAACATTGCACACAGATGGTTGAAGAAACACATCAATGCCAACAACAATTTTTCCACCCACAACACCAAAATGCATCCAAAAGGAAAAAAACTATACAATTGGGTAAAAAATTAAAGTGCGCAAATTCACCAAAGGAAGTGTGCGCACAGTGCGCAATATGCGCGGGCCAACACAACCCTCAACGTGCACAATGCGCAAAATGCATGATTGTATACAATAAAAGCTACACACTTATATGAACAACGTATTTATGGATCTTGTTGGCCCCTCAACCACTTCTAGTCTGACCCCCAACACGATTTGACACTCATATCTGAGCAAAATCTAGCTTGGGGGCTGGTCAAGGGCTAGAGGGCGCCCTAAAAGACCCCTTGTTCACACTATGAACCAATTACATTTTTCCATGTATGAATGTTATAAATAAGAGCCATGGGTGTGCTAAGAAACCAAGATCTTCAAAGTATTGTTATGCTGCAAGAATTCTTCTTTGAGAATCCTCTTTTATCTTGGAAGCCTTCAAGCACCATTGCAATAGGCCATTCCACTCACCTCTTGAGGGAATATGCATTGTTTTCCTTCACCATTTTCCATTTCTTCCATTTTAAAGAGAAGATCTCTTAATTAGGGAACTCAAGAGCCCTCCCAAGGAGGAAGAGGGGACTCATAAGTCCCTGACTTTCTCTACTGTGTTTTGCCTACTAATATATTGATCCATTGGTAGCATTATGTTGGTCATTGTTTGGTTTTCATGGTTCTAAATTTCTCAAGCTTTATAACATTTATTTCTTAGTTGTTTTAGTTGTATTTTTTTTTTTTCATATGTGTTTGTCTTATCTAACCCACTCACAAACTTTTGTCTTGTCTAGCAGGCTTATTTAGACATGCAAGTGTTGTTGTTTTGCTCATGCAAGTGACAAAACCAACACAATAGATTGAAGACCATACTGGGGATCAGTATCCAATTCCTCCCTATTTGAGCCTTGAGAGCACTTCATTTTGATTGATTTGACTTGCAAGTACTAAAACCGGCCTAGCCCAACATGCCAAAGTCCAAATTCAGAGCCGAGGAAGGAGTATTTCACTTGGAAATTCCTCCCCTGATGCGTGACAGGAAGTGCACAGATTTGCCTGCCCACAGACGCACATTCTGCGCACCGTGCATGAAACAAGCCTCATTACTCTAAACATTCTTCTCCCTTTATGTGCCTGTCAGAACTGTTACCCACACATAAGTCTAGTTTTTCAAAATTTTAAGGGTTTTTATGAATGGTTTGAGGGCCCCTAGCCTTCATATTTTTATTTTCATGCACTTTGTAAGGAAACTACACTCCACTTAGAGTCCTTTCCCATATGAAAGGTTAGCTAACATAGGCACTTAGGGGGTAAAAATAATCACTATTCTCCTCTTTTTCTTGGTTGCCACATGGATGTATCATTTTGCTTGTAAACTTTTAAGTTGAAGTTATTGCTTTCATACACAAATCACTTAAATTGGGAATGGAAGTTAATTCTGACCCTTGAGTATGCTCTTCCATTGCACCCTTGTGTGATCTAGGGAATCAAAAAGGTGGTTAAAAGGACATTTCATCTCCCTTAAAAAATATTTAGGAGAGGACAAAGCCCCCTAGGGTTCCTCTTAGTTTTTTGAAATCATCTTAAAGTTTTGTAAGGGCCCATACATGCCCACATGTTTGCAATCTTAAGATAGTTTCTTAAAATGATTTCTTAGTTTAGAACACAATCTAGGGAAGTTTAAAAGATCAAAGTAGCAGGCCCATACATGCCCACATGTCTCCAATCTAGGATAGTTTCATATCTTTCTTAGTATAGACAACATTTTAGGGAGTTTAAAGGACTTGTAAGGACCCATATGTCCACATTTATAGTTCTCTAGGGCTTTAAATATTCCACAAGGTTTTATCAAAGACACATAGTAAGCTAGGTAAAAAATATTTGTAAGGACCATAGGAAGTCCACATGTTGCAATTTCACACTTAACTTATTAAAATCTTTGCACACTTGTCACTTTCTTGCACACAAAGCCACTCCTCACACACATAATTTCTCTTTTTGAATAGTGGAGGTCGAAGTAGGTTTTCTCCAAAGGAATTCCAAAATATCTGACTACTTCTTTGGAAATTATCCACACCCAATTAATCAAACTAGGTTGGTCCATGACCCCAATCTCTCAACCCACCACATCTAAAAAATTTCTAATAACGCACTAAATTTTCCTCCATAGGAGGTGCCAAAAGAATTTTTTAGTCTAGGTAGGATCTTGGGGGTAGGCATCCAAATAACCATTATCAGGTTCTCACATTTTCAAAAAATAACAGTTGAGAAATAAGGAACTTTCAAATCCTCCAAGTCAAGTCTTCCTACACCATAAGGCAGGGAGATACCCGTGAAGGGTCGAAGACCAAGGTCCGATTGTTCTGCGCATCCATCCTTGAGTCACCCAACTCTTGTGAGGGCATCCAACATGTGACCCATCTCTGAGGCTGAAAATCCAAATGCCACACTTTGACTGAGGTACCTAGTGGCCAAAATTTAGGACATCTAGCCAGGTGGTGATTGTGGGCTGCAATCGCACCTTGATCATATTTTGTGTGGCTATTTGGAAATATCGCCAACTCTTTTGAGATATGCACCCTCTACCCCTCATTATAACTGATTACTTCAACCTTCACTAGTTCCTCTTTCGGTGGCTTCAGACCCCACTGTTGAGTGCTATTGGAAGGCCCAGTGCTGATTGAGAGGAAGGACAATACGTCTTTTAGGACACGAGCATTTGTTTTTATTATTCCCCCACGTGGACAAAATCCACCTATCCACATGCTTGTTTATTTACAGTTGATTTATGTATGATGTCCATTTGATTACATGCAATTGTGAGTTATACTCTTTTGTGAAGGTCAAAAAGATACAAATCTCTTGTTCATTCATTTCTCTCTTGTAACCATTTTCACACATTCACTTTACTAGTCGGAAACCATAGGAGACCCACATAATCCCCGTCGTTCTAGATGCTTGCAGAATATCCCTCATATTTTAGGAGGAGTCCCTAGTCTTGCCAAGTCACCAACTCAATCATCTCACACCCCCGTGAATGCTATTGTTTTGGGATCAACTTTTCTTGGTTCCACTTTGCTTGGGTCCAATTCCCAAGGCCATCCATCCATTAGTTCTCCTTCACAGGAGGCGGGGGTCAAACTTCTTCTCAAGGGAGAAGTACAACCCCACCAAATCCCTCTCAAGGGACAGTTCCACTACCTACTCACAAAATGGCTGGAACTAATCCTCCACCAAACCTCCCCATGCCATACTTGGCATCCCTCAACATTCTTGATTTGAACAAACTCACGAATGATCCCATTTTACATGACCCCACATGGCCCAATATGCATACCAAACTACCTTAAGATATCCTGAAATTTGAATAAAAGCCGGGGGAAGATCTCGCCAACCATGTTATTACCTTCCACTTATGGTTCTCTTCAAACAACATCATAGATGATTCCATTTGCTTGAGGTTGTTTCAAAGAAGTCTCATAGGCCCAACAACCAAATGGTATGTGGATGAAAATTCAGGGTTCCATGTGACCTTTGAATCATTGGCCAAGGCCTTTTTGTCCTTTTTCCAACTACCAGTGTGTCATGATACTGGCTTAGAAATTCTCTTTGAGTTCAAACAAACCACTTCTACCCATATATTTGACCACATCCATGAATGGCGTCGACGGCGTAGTTTGTGTAAAACAAAAACCACCAAAGAACGACGTCTTGATTGGTTTCTCAAATCACTTGTCTCTGTTATTTCCAAGGATGTAGAATCCACTTTTCCTCAGTCATAAGAGGAAGCCATCAACAAGGCCCAACAATTTGACCTCATCTATGCTTAGTCCGGTTACTTATACACAATATTGCCTGGTTCACCTTGACCCATACCATTTGGCCAGGACAAACCTAGGATGTCCCATGCTACGGATGGGTTGATTGGTTCTATGACCCATCTCAATCCTTACGATGACCCGTCACCCTCTTATGGTGCACATCCATATCCACAACCATATGGAGGGATGTCTTATTACCCTCCTCCTAGTCACCAACATTCATATCCTGTTGTCCCCCCTCCACCAATGGGTGGAACCTCAATGGTACCCATGATGCATCTGGTCTCTCAACCAAGTATAAGTTCACCTTCTACCTCCGCATACAACCTTAGAACTAGTGGAAGTGCTTCAACTTCCTACACACCATATGGATCGTCTCCATAAAACAATCCATATTTTCCATTCCCTGGTCCTCCACAACTGGTTTCTCCTCCACCAGGACAACCACAGGGTGGCATTAACTTTGTTCAACCCTCTCCCATTCAACAACTTCAAACTTTTGAAAAATTGAAATGGAAAATCCAGACCATCCGTCGAATAATGCCAAGAAGAAAGGGAAAAATAGAAACAATAATAACCCAGGACCAAAAGTAAATGACCCCCAACAAAACCATCCCACTGGGGGCAACCATAATCAAGCCAAACAAAACCCCCAAGGGTGCACCAATAACAATCAACCTCGACAAGGGAGGAACAATAACCTCATAAATAACTTCCCTTGTGCTCTATGTGGTGATTATGGACATTATACACACCATTGCCCTCAAATTTATGATTTCAAATGGATGAAAGAATCCATGAACGCGCAACGCCCCCCAACGCCTCTTGCCCCTCAACAAGCCCCACAATAGTATTTGCAACATCCACCTCTGACTGTTTTGAAAAACCCTATTCCACACCAAGGTGTGATGAATACCCAACAAGAGGTACACCCTTCTCCACCCCAAATGGGGCAATATTAAAACCCAAGTTCCAATCAACCTGGAAATTTGGTCGATCGCAACATTCTCCTTACCATCGAAGAAGAGATTCTTCTGCAAACACGCGCTTACCAATACGGTGTTCCCCTTGAATATACCCCAAACACCTCGGAAGAGGCTCTAGCTATAGCCATACAACCATTGATGATTCCATGCCCTAACATTGAACCAAAACCTCGTATACCCCGTATGTCGTTATGACGAAACATACATAACTCTCATGCTAGGGAAGCCCATAACTACAGTCTGGTCGATGACTTAACACAATATCCTACAACCATGTCTATATTGGAGGTCCTCTAAACCTGTCCATCTCAATGAAAATCCTTGCTTTCCACCTTGGGAGAAGTCGACCTAGCTGATACTCGACTAATCACTTTTGATCTAGATAGCGGAGAACCATGCCTCCATACCTTAGTAGCTTTTCAGATACTAGTTAATATCTAGAACATCACAGTTCATCGGTGTATCATTGATGAAGGTGCATTCACATGCATCATGTCCAAATTAGTATGGTATAAACTCAGATCACCTGAGCTAGTACCTTCCGCCATCACCCTGAGAGCTTATGACGGTCGACCATCATCCCTTGAAGGGATATTCCAAAATGTCCCCGTATAACTTGGGGGAAAAACCATCCTTATCGACATCGAAGTTATCAACGCCCCACTTGATTACAATATCTTGTTCAGACGTATCTACATATATGCTATGAAGGTGGTATCCTCTTTTGTGTTTCGAATGATGATGTTCCCCCACAATGGGAAAATCGTCACCATCGACCAACTTACACATTACGAGCCTAATCATTGCACCAACATTGATAACATTATCCCCCTTGTCTGCAATAACTCAAATGTTTTTTCGGTCATTGACATGGGTCCTAAAATTTTTAAAGACCCATCCCTTCTGGGGACATATCATGGATCACCACCTCTCCTACACCCTTCAACACAAGTGTGTGTAGTATCTTATAATGGAACAGATATCAGAGACACTATTCTTCTCACTGAGGCCGCTCCCCACATTAGAGTTCAACTAGTTAAAGAACTATTACCTCAAGAGTTCCCTGAGAACCTCACTGCACCACTTATCATGGATTTCCCCCCTCCTCCAAGGGAAATCCCATTTTGGGAGATAGTCCCCCAAGACATTACCCAAATTCCCTTTTTCTACCCCCCACCTGGAGTTCAAGCATTCCAGGTAGTTGCCACTCTCACCTTTCCAAACATGGTTCTTGCCATCCCTATATGGTATCTCCATCCACCCGCTATGGTTCCTACATCATCTCTCCCTCCTCAGACAAAGGGATTACCAATGCATATCCCAGTACAGGCTCCTACCACACCACCCCACCCCCAACTAGCAGCAACACCACCACCACCAATGGGGGTAGACGCAGGAAGAACGAGCCTAAAGCTCTGCTCCCTCCCTGAGCTCAACCTCCTTGCACGCTATGCAAAAGAGAAGGACATCCCACTAACAAATGTCCTACTCTTCCTGAGTTACGCAATATGATCCAGCTCCTTAAAGAAACCCCATTGCTTGCTACTCCACCAAGCACATCCTCTGCTACTACAAAGTCCTCCACCACACAAAATAAAGGATTACACACTAAATTTGCTTGTGCCATATGCTCAGAATATGGTCATTACACTCATCATTTCCCAACTATATCTCAATTCCACCAAACATTAGCCACAGTACGCCAAACATCTCGACCACTCCCTACTGAGGCTCGCATTACCAACATTCGTTATATTTCATTGTCAGTCCCCGAGTGAACGAGGTATCATCCATAGTATCATGACATTTGGTTCATGTGCAGTGAGCCATCACACCCTGTACACGATACCCCTTCTACGTCCTCACCACTTGAGGATAATAACAATTACCTATTGACAGTTCCCCCTGCCACCTCCTAGGATCCCTTGTATTCTCGCATTTTTCACTGCGACGAAGATATCATGGAGGAAATGACTACCCCTGATTTCCCTTGGAATGTGCTCCATCATAAAGTAATTCTCCTCTCACAAAATTTATTTCACCCGCCTGATCAGTAGCCCCAAGCTCCTGTAATATTCCAAATCACCTCACAACACTCTCGCCAGATCACCAATAATGTCAGTGCAAATCAGGTGGCATTGTGGGCCCACCACCCATATATAGGCCCTTTTCCCAACTTTCACATTCTGCTACAGGAGCCCAGAGCTTCCATTTTCTGATCCATTCTCAGCCACGAGATCCTGATCCAACCATATACACATTCACATTCCCCGGGTTATCATCTGCACTATTCTCGGGAGAAGTATTTTTCTCACGCCACGTTTAGGTATGCATGCTCACTTTTAGTTTTAATCAAATAACTGTCATATATTATTTATCATAAGATATTATTCACATCGGGTATTTGGTTTTTTGTGTGTAGGTACTTGTTCAACAATCTTTACAGCCTCTTCAGGTATATGTTCAACACTGGAATGTAGTTACTCCCTTTGTTAATCAATTGCATATCCTAGTCAAACCCTCTGACATTTACCTTTAGGGTCCCTACATTCGGCTCTGTAGTATATTTATTATTCACCTCTACCATATTTTGGTACTTTAATCCGATAGCACGCTCCCCCACATGATTTGTCCCATTCATAGTTCCCCTTGGCAAATTGACACTCATGCTAATGTCACCCCCTAGGGATTGGAGTCCCGATAGTCTTGCGCACTTTTGAGAATGAACCCTAAACTTCTTCTCATCATATTTCTAACCTTCCCAATGGACTCCTAGGTCATATCATCTCGGTTCTGTTGATTGCACCTCCGCAGTTTCGTTAACCTTCCACATCATCCACCATCAGTTTTCCCATTTGTAGATTGTCCTCCATCCATTTACCTAATACAGAAACCCACCCATGTGGCCCCCACCCTCCACCGGTTTTCTTTAACGAACTTGCGCCTTAACAGGGCAAGCCATATTTCATTGGGGCACTCATTTCTGTATCTGTATACTCAAACCAAAATATTCTTTATTTCTTTGGTAATTGTAAAAATCCTTTGTTTCCAACATATGCTTAGCTTTTCGTCGTCACCCTTGATGGCCTTATTTTTCCTGGAAAAGCAACCCATTTCTCCCTTGGTTAGGGAATCCACTCTCTTTTCATATTGACATCATTCACGAACCCTGAGTATCCCAAGTCCATATACCCATGATATCTGAGTTTGTCCATTTTGTTAGCCTCTGGCACAATTTAACCCCACATCTAGTCATCCCCCTGACACTAGATCCAATTTTACGGTTGCTGCCAATCATCCCTCAAAATTCCCCAACCAAGGACAGTGTTGAGTCTCATCGAATCTTGACTTTGTTCATGTTACCCGTCAGTACATGATATCATCTTAGTGGATTTCACAAAGCCCTTTTCTTCTTGAAGTTGCGTCTCCCTTCCTATCGACATCAACGTAGTTTCCAGAAGGGGGAAAATATCTTGACTCTCATTACCTTTAAAATGAGGAGTCTTGGATGGCACAGAGAGAATCATCATTTCTCTCTAATTCCATTGACCCCCATAACATTCGACTTCAATAAAATCTCATGTTATGGTGGGTCTTACTATGCGACTATTGTAGTTGTTTCATACCAGCCGAAGACCTTTGAATTCGTTAGGCCATCAATGCCTACAAGTCATTGACAATTCTTACAGTCGTCCTTGCCTCACTTCAGAGTTCGTTCACCATTCAGAACTGTCATCTGTCATTATCAACCGCCCTCGAGGGCGCTGTAGTTATCTACATCAACAAACATCTTTAGTTACAGTCTCACATTTTGGTTTCATGACACGAGCATTGGGCATACCCACCTTGTTTGTACACATATTTTATTTTTTCTCCCTAGAGAAAGGTTTGGGTCCCAAAGTTTTCCCTCTCCCTCCGGTGGATCACTCTTGCAGTTCCTCTCTTCATTCTTCCTTACAATGGTACTCTTAGCAAAAGAAACATTGATGTATTTTGGCTATACGTATGATCCTAACCTCACACATTAGGGGGTATCTATTATCAATGAAATATCGTTTGCAAAATTGCACACAAATGGTTGAAGAAACACATCAATGCCAGCAACAATTAGTCCACCCACAACACCAAAATGCACCCATAAGGCAACAAACTATACAATTGGGTAAAAAATTAAAGTGCGCAAATTCACCAAAGGAAGCGCGCACACAATGCGTGGAACAATAGAACCCTCATCGTGCACAATGCACAAAATGCATGACTATCTATGAGAAAACCCACACACTTCTATGAATGACACATTTATGGATCTTGTCGGCCCCTTAACCACTTCTAGTCTGACCCCCAACATGATTTGACACTCATATATGAGCGAAATCTATATTGGGGGTTGGTCAAGGGATAGAGGGTGCCCTAAAAGGCCCATTGTTCACACTATGAACCAATTGCATTTTCCCATGTATGAATGCTATAAATAAGAGCCATGGGTTTGCTAAGAAACCAAGATCTTCAAAGTATTGTTATGCTGCAAGAATTCTTCTTTGAGAATCCTCTTTTCTCTTGGAATCCTTCAAGCACCATTGCAATAGGCCATTCCACTCACCTCTTGAGGGAATAGGCATTGTTTTTCTTCACCATTTTCCATTTCTTATATTGTAAAGAGAAGATATTTCAATTAGGTAACTCAAGAGCCCTCCCAAGGAGGAAGAGGGGACTCATAAGTCCTTGACTTTCTCTATGGTGTTTTGACTACTAATCTATTGATCCATTGGTAGCATTATGTTGGTTATTGTTTAATTTTCATGGTTCTAAGTTTTTCAAGATTTCTAACATTTATTTCTTAGTTTTTTTAGTTTTATTTCTTTGTTTTCATATGTGTTTGGCTTATCTAACCCACTCACAAACTTATTTCTTGTTTAGCAGGATTATCTAGACATGCAAGTGTTGTTGTTTTTCTCACCCAAGTGACAAAACAAACACAACACTACTGACGAGGTATACGAAAGATGATATACCCTTATCTTCGCAACAACCCTTAATCCAATATTGCAAAAAATACGACAAGGAAAGTATGAGCAATTTTACCAGGACATCCTCCCCTTCAAATTCTATCTCACTTATATACTTCAAGAATTCTACAATGTGAGTAATTGGTAGGCCTCCAAATCTTGGAGAGTTTTTTAACCATTTTGTAGCAAAATTATGTGGGTATCCTTGAAAACTTTCAAAATCAATAGTCAGATACACTTGTTCCCAGGGTGCCATGACCTCATATCTTGGAAATATCACAAAGTTGAGAGTAAGGTGGCACCTTGGAAAGGGTCAGTGGTGTCTTCGAATATCCTCTTAAGGATTATTAAATGAAGTGAGGGAATCACAGTAAGTGGAGTCGCCAAGTAAGCTTTGTAAGATGAAGGCTTTGAGGGAAAGGCTTACCGAAAAAGTGTCGTTGAGGAAAATTGACCCGATGTTCCCCGACAATGGTGCCAAAAATGTTATCGCACAATCTGTACTTTCCCAAAGCCTAAGGCAAGTGAAACAAGATTGGTGTAACAAGGGGCTGACCTATCACTGTCACCTTAATAGGAAACCCCTTTCTGTTTAGGAGTAGGGTAAGACTACCCCAAGGGAGACGTCCCTAGTGACCTAAATGACAGGTGAAACCAAAGCAAGGATGCAAAGATAACCCCCTCTCACTGGTCACTCAAGTCAAAAGGTCTCACAAGTTTTATGTCCAAGAAAGATGAAGTGATTGAAAGTGATGAAGTGTACCTACCCAAAACAAGACAACATAGCATATATATGGCATTTTCAAGTACAAAAATGATAGTAAAGCTTCAAGAGACAATAAACCAAGGGAAAATATGCTAGATGATATAAAAATGAAACAATGAACAAGTTTACAACAACAATTAATAAATTGTAACAACTGCAATAAAATCTCTTCAGAGTTTCTTGAAAAGACAGTGAAAAGATAACATTTACTAAGAAGAATGATAATAAAATGTAATAAGCAACTTCTGAAGTGTTTAGCTAGCATTCAAAGTCAATTATGCAGAAAAATTGTTGCAGTTAGATGGATGTAACAAACATTTATAACAACAACAATAAAGTTAGTGATCTAGGCTAAATTAGTGTTAGATTTAGTTAGTAATAGATTAAGGTAATAGTGTTTGAGTGTTTGATCAACCTTCCAACAAAAGAGAGACAAGATACTAATTTCTTTAGGGTTTATGGAGTCAATTATAACATCACATTAACTTGGAGAGACAACAATGATTATACTTGTATAAAATATAACAAGGTGGAAGCTTGAGAAGTAGTACCTCAAGTTCTCAAGAACCAAGCCTCAAAGAGAGGGTTCAAGTAGGGTGTAGGCACTTCTAGGCCCTAGTGATTTCTCCTATCCTTAGACTCTTGAAAAATATTTAATGCAATAAGAGAAAAACTAAAAAATAAAGAGCAAGAAAGAAGCACCTTATGTTTCTTACTCCTAGTGTTTCAAGCAAGAAATTTCATAATCTTACGTATGAACAAGTAAACATACCATACACATTTATCATTAAATAAAAATTGCAAATTTACTTACTTCACCAAGAATAATCAAGCACAAAAACCCTACATTTGCCAAAATTTCACCAAGAAATGATCCAAAATGCATCCAAAATAGCCTCCAAGCAAGTGTGACTTGGTAATTTCAGCCAATAAACCCTTTAGGGAAAACATTTCAGTCCTCCCTCTTGTGAGAAGTGAGTTATGATCTAAAAATGAGAGTACTTTATGTTTATTTATACAAAATTTTGACCTTTAATTAATTTTCAGGTCAAAATAAGGCCGACCTAGCCAATTTACAATAAAATTCAATTTTGACATAATAAAAATTAATTAGCATCTAAAGACACCTCCAAGGGTGACGTTGTTGGCCCTTGAACAAGTTTTAAGGATCCTTGGTCATGTTTAACCTATTTTGGGACTTCGACAGGTTGTCGAAGGCAGAGTGCAGGTTGAAGCGGAGATCGCAGGATCTCGGCCCCTTGTTTAGGGATTTTTGGGTTTTGGGCTTATGTAACGGGTATGGGAATGTCGGCCCATGGGTTTACCCATGTTTATTCCCTTTTTGTAATGTATAAATAGAAGTTTAGGTGATGTAAGAAAGGAGAGGCTTGGTACCTAGCCAAAGTGTTGAGTGCAAATTGTAAATTCTTTGTGTATGCTATGTTGAGATCTCCTGTCCTATGCGGAGTAGGATCTTGTGGCTCCATGCATGTAGAATATTGACAGAAGACAATAAAAGAGAAGAAGAGTTGGTGGACGTAGCCCGAGGATGGGGGTGAACCACGTATATCCTGTGTTATGGTTGCTTGTGCATTATGGTTGTTTCATTGTTCATATGATTAATGCTTAGTGCACTGATGTATGCTTAGATGAGTTTGATATGATAAGCTTAGTGATGAATAATATGAATTAATGCTATATCTAACCTATGTGAATATGCTTAGTGATTGAATATACTAGATCCAGGTGAATACTACGCTAATCTGTTGATAGGGTCTACCTAAGCTATAAATTAAGGATGAATACTAATGGTCTATAAATGTTAAGTGCTATGTTAAGGTGTTACAATCACATATCTATGTCCCAGCTAAGGATGTAGACACTAGAGTCCTGCAACCACCCCTTCCTACCTCAGGTGAGACTGCATCTGCTTTGTATGTGTTGTCGAAAGGGCTGGTAGTTAGGGTTTTGTTTGTGCGTTGTTGAAGCGTTGAACCCTGGGTCTGCCCTTGTGCCAAAAAATGGTTCCATTGTTGGGACCTGAAACTGTGATTGTTGGGAACTAAAGAAAAGAGAAAGCTCCATGCGTAGATCTGTTTCCCTAGTGCACAATATTCTACTTGACTTGTGAAGCTCTGTGCTAAGAAGAGAAGTCAGATCCGAAGAAAAGAGGTAAGATATTGAAGCTTTTTTCTCTGATAAAGGTAAGAACAGTGAAAAGTTTTGATTGAAAAGGTAAGATAAGTGGAAATTTTTGTTTCGAAAGTATGAATCTAGGTATGTTTGATAAATTTTGTCCTAGCCTGAAAACTAGGGCACAACTAGAAGAAACAAGATTTGATATGAGTAGATCTGATATAAATGATGAAAGATATGTTATTCCTATGCATAGAAAGAATGTTTGGACTAACAAATGGATGCAGGATCCTAGAAAGATTTTTTTGCAGGTTAGCTACTATGATCCTAGTGCGTAGTACATGAAAGGCTGGGGATCATTTAAAAGAAAAAGAGGATTAATTCTTTGTTACAACTGCAGAAGACCGAGACATCTTGCTAAGGAATGCCTTGATAGAAGACCTAGTTGTTTTTGTTGTAAAGCTATGGACCATGAATTTTTGGATTTCCCTAGAATGATTGCTAAGGTTGAAAGAATAAATACGAGACAAGAAAACCTTAAGGAAGATCAAACAACTAAGACCATGGAAGAACCCCAGAAAGAATTAGAGAATGTATTTCTACAAATGAAAGAAACCCTGAATGATCACAAAAATGTCAACTTATCAGAGATCTTCAAAGAAAAAAAGTGCATAGAAAAAAGAATAGGAGACTTCGACATTGACTATGTTCTGGATGAGGAAACACAGGTGAATATCATCACAGAAAGAACCTGATAAATTTTAGGAAAGCCTGCTATGATTCCTTCATTGGGAGAAATAGGATTATTTAGAGGAAAGATGATAACCCTATGTGGAAGGCTCACCCAGATATCTATGAGTGCTCATGGAACTTCGACAAATGAAGATTTTAAGGTTGTTAAATTTATTGAGAACACACCCCATTTACTATATTACTAGGAAAAACCTGGATTGAGAAGGATGAAGAAAAGAAGAGAAAGTCTTAGAACAAAAGAAGCAAGAATTAAAATATTTCATGACTAGGAGGATAACACACTTGATTGAAGAACAAGAGAACAGATCGAAGCTGTTTAGAACCATAAACTTGGATGTCGAAGTTGAAAGAACACAAGAGGACTTATAGAAGAGTGAAGCACCTACCCCAGACAGAGAAGAAGTATTGCTCTTGAACACTATGAAAGAATCTCAACAACGCAAAGTTACTATGCCAAAAGGAGATAAGAATCATAACGAAAGAGGAATACTGAAATAAAGATCACAGGGAAGAAGGCTAGAAATCTCAATAAGAAGAGAGAAAAGATAGAAAAGTTGAAGAAGGTTCCAGAGGGGACTTCGCAGAAGGAGGGTTTGCAAAACGGGAACTTTGTCGGGATATCAGAACAACGCAACATGGAACTTCGCCATGGAAAAGAAATATAACCGTTGTAAGCATTATGACCGTTAGACCATCACTCCCGAATGGTTAGAACAATATTTATGACCAAAAATCTCTTCATCAAACCGCTGGGAATGCACCCCAACAGACATAACTGCATTGATGAAGGCCTCTCATCCATTGGAGAGATCCGTTACATCATTGTCTACTTATTGTGTCGACTGTTGCATCGAAAACACTTTTCCAAATTGTATCCAAGCCAACTCATTGCTATCGCGCTGTGTTTACTGAGATTTCACCACATGATCTATTGCATTAAACATCCAGTCATTGACCTGAGTCATTCGATCTTGAGCGTGCATGTCGGATGAACTCAGTGCCATAGAGAAGTCGGTCGAAGAATTTTTCATTGATTTAATGGATGAAAAAGTAATTTCCACGAGGATTCAAGACTCATTGATGAGAGGAGTGCAAGCCTCCCCATCGACTGCTTGTGGATCCAGACCATCTCGAGCTGCAACCGAGAAAATAACCAAGCATCGCGATGACTTGGTGAATGCAAATTTAATCATGACTATCCTGCCTTTGGCTGGCTTGGTGAGTCGTGACAGTGTCCCCAGAGACTTCGATTACACCCTAGTTACTGCGTACCTCCTGAAAGGGATATGTGCAGTTAGAACACAGGAGGATAAGATCACGACATTAAAATTCAATGACTTCAACCTAGGGGATTGTAATAACCATAGTATGCCTGCTCCTCATAGATACTTGACTAGGACAAAGGGGAAGAACTCGAAAATAATCCCCCAACCATGGACTATGAACCTCGCGTAGTCCACCATCTTGAATGTGATGAAGATTCCACATTTTGGAAGGCACCAAGAGGTTAACACGTGTGTTAACCTCCTGCTATCATGCTACCATGGAAACTATCTATGGCTAGACAGACACATCACAGTCGATCCGACGTTGATCCATAGGATCACCGGATTGAGCATGTAGGGACCAGAACCACAAGACTTCTACCTAGGGAAGGCTACAGACTATGCCCTAGCAAAAATAATTAAGGATAACTATGGTGATGTAGAAAAGGGGACCCAAGGCTACAAGGTAGCTTCCATCCAGAATGGCACAATGAGGCTGGCCTGCCAGTTGATCGCAGGAAATATGGTAAGAAAGAACATACCTACACAGGTCACAGGGTTCGTTGTTGACCTCGCCATAAAATGTGTAGAAGGACTCCAAATGAACTGGGCGAAGTACTTATTCAACCAACTAGAATTGGATTGCCGTGAAGCTTAGGATCAACGCTGAGAGTTCCATTTTAGCTGGCTGTTGATCCTCATAGCATTTACTGCTTGGGAGATGGCGGAAGGTGCGACCTTCCCGGACATTGAGCCATTCGATCCACTCACTACGAAGTTCACCACGCTCTGGTACTCGAGCGATATAGGAAAACACATACTATCTCCAGTTAAAGAGGGATATTGGGGTTGTCCCTCATATGACGTCGAACACCCTGCACCGGTTCAGACCCCTCATGAAGTTTCGTGCAGATCGACACTTTATTTATATCACTGCGCTCACAGACGAGCATAAAGAAGAGCTTCAGTCATACTATAACCTCACAGAGGAGGACCTTGAAGAGATAACTAAGGATTGGTCTTCAGATCTCCTTATCCCTGCTGCCTTACATAAATGTCTGATCTTGAACTAATTGGCATCTCGGAGGCCACTCACGAAGAGAATGATACACCTGGACCTAGCAGAAGGAAGAAGATTGAAGAGGTACAAAACCTGAGCAGTGCATCAAATGAAACTGCTTCAGAATCACCTGGATGAGGAGATAATGACGAAGTATATAAAGAAGAGACCAATGGAAAATAATATTAGTAGAAGCAAGGCGAAGTAACACCACCTATGGATCCTGTTGATGAGGCTGATCCCTCTAAGAAAAGAAAGGTTTCCCCTATGAAACCTACCTCGTGGAAGAAATCCAAAGCCGCCAAGACTAAGTTGTAGACTATGCTCATGCTCGATGAATTCGACTTCATCATTGGAGCCGTATTAGACGCTTCATAGGATATTATGCAGAACACTGAAGCCAAGCAAGAAACCATGTATGAAAAGATTGAGATAGAACTAAGAGGGGCACAACAAGCCCATCAATCCATCTGTGCAGTATCCACTGTGCCCCCGCCATCAAAAGAACTAGAGTTGGGAGATGAGCTTGCCCAACTCCGTAGAATAGATGATGTGACGGAAGCTCACCTTCGTCGAGTGCAAGAAGAGAAATAACAAGCCACGGTGGCCCTGAAGAAAGCACAATAGGAAGTGGTAGAGCAACGTCGAGTTGCACAACAGGAGAAGGATGAACTCCACACCAAGTTTGAAGAGGAGAGAGCACAGGTAAATCAAGAGAAAGAGAAGTTTCTCTCAGAGAAGCTCAGAGTCAAAGAAGCAGTCAACATATCACTTCTCTCTGTGACAGGCTTAGAGAAAAGGTGGAAAAACTAGTGGAGCATCAAGTAGCACAACTTGCGTAAGCTATCCAACAACTTCAACAGAGAATCACAGACCTAGAGCTACAAACAATGCCAAGTACCCCATAGGATGTGCGAGACCAAAGAGAAGCCTAGAGGATCAGAGAATTCGCTCTGGAATGTAAACAAATTAGCAGTAGAAGTGAACAAACCTACGAGCAAATTACTGAAGGCCCTAAAATAAAGGCACTGGAGTCACAACTCCAGGAGGAAAAGCAACAAGAAGAGACAGTACAGGCACAGTTGAATATCTTGTCAGTAGTTGAAAGGATGAAGCGATCCCAGGAACAATGCACTGCTCAACAATAGGTCCACACCATACAAATAATATTCATGGAAGTGACTCAGAGGATCCAACCAGTCCAGGGTGAAGCGTGCCAACTGTTTGAGGAGATTGAAGGCCGAGGAGTAGAGATAGAACAAGTAGTCACTACAGTCGAACAATGCTTAGAGGGACCTCTCAATGAAGCAGTTATCCAAGAGTTCACCGAGCAGGAGGCCTTGGCGCAACAACAGGTCGAAGCAGCTCGAGCCAAACTCGAGGCTTTTGAAGTAGAGCTACCTAGACCAAAGTGACTTAGGATGAGTCACATGTGAGTGTTGGGGGCCTGTTGGCCCTTGACCAAGTTTTGAGGATCCTTGGTCATGTTTGACCTATTTTGGGACTTCGACATGCTGACCAGGCAGAGCATAGGGTATGAGGATGTCGGCCCATGGGTTTACCCATGTTTAGGCCATTTTTGTAATGTATAAATAGAAGTCTAGGCGATGTAAGAAAGGAGAGGCTTGGTACCTAGCCAAAGTGCTGAGTGAAAATTGTAAATTCTTTGTGTATGCTATGTTGAGAACTTGCAGAGATAAGTGCAAGTGACTGTGTAAGGGATTTGTGCAGTAATATAGTCCGGGGAAGGAGGATCTAGCGAAGTGTGCACAGATCTCTTGTCCTATGCAGAGTAGGATCTTGTGGCTTTGTGCATGTAGAAGATTGACATAAGACAATAAAAGAGAAGAAGAGTTGGAGGATGTAGCCTGAGGCTGGGGGTGAACCACATATATCATGTGTTATGGTTGCTTGTGTATTATGGTTGTTTCATTGTTCATATGATTAATGCTTAATGCATTGATGTATGCTTAGATGAATCTGATATGATAATATTAGTGTTGAATAATATGAATGAATGCTAGATCTAACCTATGTGAATGTGATTATTGCTTGAATATACTAGATCCGGGTGAATACTACGCTGATCTATTGTTAGGGTCTACCTGCGCTGTAAATTAAGGTTGAATACTAATGGTCTATAACTTCTAAGTTCTCTGTTAAGGTGTTACAATCACAGATCTGTGTCCCATCTAAGGTTGCATACACTGGAGTTGTGCAACCACCCCTGCCTCTACCTTGGGTGAGACTGCATCTGCTTCGTAGGTGTTGCTGAAAGGATCGGTAGTTAGAGTTCTGTTGGTGTGTTGTTGAAGCATTGAACCCTAGTTATTCCCTTGTTCCAACAGACGTCATGCCATTCTAGGGTGATGTTGAGGCCTAAAGGTGGAACATTGAGCCTAAAATATAGGACGCTTGGCCTCCAGAGGCCCCAGATGTTGCCCACACCTGCCACCAGGCTCATAAATGCCTCCAAAATAAAAACCCTAGATATGGATGATGTTTAGGGTCATGATGGTGACGTTCACAACCCTCAAGGACCAAGGTCCATGTTGAAGAGAAAGACCCCCCTAGATGTAGGTTTTCCATGCTGCCTCCAAAGGAAACATCCTTCTTTTTCATGGTGAAAATATTCAATTTATTATTACCTCTAGTTGGGGTTGCAACATCCATTTGTGGGCTTTAAGCCCCCATGAAGGTACGATCTAATCATTCCCTCATGTGTACATGTCCACCGGGCAAGGTCTTGCAACAAAAACAAGTACGCCCTCTAGGGGCTCATAAGTCACATGGATCATAGCATGTAAATCACATCCAATAATTAAATTACCCAAACATGTGCATCAAACCCCCCTTAACCAAAAAATTGCTCAAAGACGTTATGCAACTTGACAAGTTAGGTTTGGAGAAGGTCTCAAGGTGTCCTATTGGGCTAACCTCTCTTAAGTTTGGGGTGTTTCCTAGGTGGTATCTAATCCAAGTCATGTAAGTGTATGAGGTGGGATATGGTAAGTATTTGGGCATGGGGTGCATGTAATAACAGGGAAATGTAAAGTATTACCTATGGGTGCTTTGTAGAGGGAGAGCTACACCTTGTCAAAGATGCAATTGTTTCCTAGCCCATTCATTGCCTTTTATTCTTAGCTTTATTTATTTTGATCTTTTGCTTTTGTGCTTCAAGGGAAAAGTTGAGGGTCAGTGTCCTGGCTTGATGACCAGAGGTGACATCGTTATCCACAAAAATTTGAGGGAAATGAGAAGGTTGGCTCATGATGAGACCCCCTTTCTCTTGGCTATTCCACCAAATGCCACTACCCTAGTTTGGTGACCAAATATTTGGTAGTGTCATACTGCTACATGCCCATGGTCATAATAGGCAGGCTCGTGATGATACCTCCTATCCATCAAGTATTACCTTGAGTTTTTATGTATATTATGGGTCCCTTTTCTTACTGAGAAGCCTTTCACTACCTTCTCGGGGATCCCTGGGTGAAGAATCTCAAAGTTTTTAACATTGGATTTTAACTCTTTCTAGCTACTTTTATCCTCTGGGCCTTTAGCCCCTTCTTCCCACAAGGTAAGGCACAACCCTTCCTAGCGTAGCCAATCCCAATGCCCAAACAAGGATAGGGGAGATGGAAGGAATAAATATGGAAAATGGTAAGTACGGAGGGAACAGATGATGAATTTTCACAGACCCACCCAGTACCAACCCATCCTAAAGGGAAACAAACTTACTAGGGAACCGTGTTACCCTTCTAGGTATAAATGAGGCAAAGAGAATAATTTCCAAGCAAACGTCATGAAATGAAGAAGGATTCAATACAACATATTCAAGTTCTTCAAAAATTAGAGTGATACATACCATAATACCTGGACTCATTACCTCATGGAGAAATAACCACCGCTACTTTGAGACCAGGGTGGTGGGATGAATATTTGATCTAGGTGGATATCGGTGGCCACCCACCTTTTCCAAATGGCTCAAAACAGTTTTCTAGCCATTTTGGCAATTTACTATTTTTAGCAGGTTTTAACTTCTGGGGCCATTTTGAGGGTCCAAATGAAGGTTTTTCGAGATAGAGGTTCTCAATGATA
>ML788732.1:212354-232307 GCA_009831015.1 Picea engelmannii
TACAGGATACCAGAGGTAGTTCCAACTACTGCCCCACCTAAACAGTGCCGCAAGGTAGTATCTCATACTACAAAATTCATCTTCTCCACAATCTGTTCAAAGGGTGAACATAAGGATACTGTAGCCACCACAGCTTCGGCCAAAGCACCTTCTATCCAACAGAAGCAGGTCGACAAGGTTGCAACAAAGAAAGAATATTCCATTTGCACACAGTCATCTAAAATAGCCAGACTGGTTAAAAAGGTCCAAACCTTCTAGCCACAGGTTTGTGACAGATTTCCACAAACTAAGCAGCGTGACTTCTCCAGCAAGACAAGCAGCTCACCAAGATGCAGATTCAACAAATGCTTTTCCCTCTCCCCTGGAAACTCAACGCAATGGAGACCATTGCTTCCTAAGGAGGAAGGATTGATCTAGGTGGATATCGGTGGCCACCCACCTTTTCCAAATGGCTCAAAACAGTTTTCTAGCCATTTTGGCAATTTACTATTTTTAGCAGGTTTTAACTTCCGGGGCCATTTTGAGGGTCCAAATGAAGGTTTTTCGAGATCAAGGTTCTCAATGATAGCCAAATTCATGATTGAGCCCCCAAAATGAATCTCCTCAACAATACCTTTCCAACGAGCTATCACACGCCTAAAACGGAGATCGTATGCAAAAGTTACGACCCCGGGAAGTTGATGTACTCACTTACCCAAACGGGGCCCACATGACTTTTGACGCTTCATCTCCTAGGGTTAGGTTTTTGGATGTCTAGGACTTTTGGCATTCCCGTTTATTGTAAAAGGGCCTTCAGAGCCTCATTGTAATCATCTTCTCACGGATGCGAGTAGCAGCCACATCTCTTCTCAGAGATAAGCTACCAATGCCCTAGCTAGTTTATTTCCATTCTGTCTGTAAGCATATTTCAGTCATTTGTTATTAATGAAACGAAGTCTTATTTCCGTTGCATCTCTGCATTTATGTGTATTTCTGTATTTCATTGTGTTCCTACATAAATCCGGATCAATATTGCTGCTGGTGATAAATGGACTACACTAAAGAAAAGAGGGGCCCTATGGGGCCATGCTCAATTCGTCTGGCTCTCGGTAGTCCATGTCTAGGACCTGTGGGCCTCGAGACGTGATCTCCTTAGTTATCCCTAGGCTAGGGGATAACAACACCCATACTAATTTAATTCAAATGATTGAAGCAACTCAGAAAAAATATTAATAATGTTATGGAAATCACATCATAGAAAGGGATTTTTCTTAATGAGGATAATCAACTTATAATTTAGTACTTTGTGAGACTTGGGATGGGAAATATTGATCTAAAACATTTGAAATATGGTTTGTAAGTTAAAATGGTATTTAAGGCCCAAGTGGGATATGCTTAACCTACTAAATTCATATCATATGGCCTATGTATTTCTAATCCTAACCCCCGTTCAACCTAAGTCTATTTAGATATTTTATTTACTCTTGGAAATGGTTGGAGAAGGTAGGGGGAAGATGAGGATAAAAAATAGGTTTGGGAAAACAAAATATTGTTTTGTTTCTTTGGAATAGAGAATAAATACACTGCCATGTTGGGCACAGGACTATATTGGGGAAATACCTATTTTTAGAAGGAAATACCTAATTTTGGGAGCACGCGCAACAACTAGCAAGAAAGAAGCATGAAAAAAAAGAAGGACAAGCAACATGCAAGAGGAAAATCCATGTGTGATGAGGCAGACAATCATAACCATATTAGGGTTAGGGTTTTTGATAAAGGTTGTAATGACTATAAGCTTGCAAAATAATATAAATAAGAACCTAGGAGGTCCCAGAAAGGGTTCGACTTTGTCTATTCGGTTAAATAAATCACAAAAGATGGTTGATAATTGTAAAATATGTTGAGTTGTAGAAGAGTCGAGAAAGGTAGAATTTGAGGGTTATATCACAGGTTGAGGAGCCTGGTGTGATCTAGTCCACCTCACAGAGGTTCCTTAACCTCATCAGGATTGCATGATGGAATATGTAATGCGCGCAACGCTAGATTTTGCAGTAGACTGAATAAAAGAGCGAAGAATCCAGATCTTTTTGGACGTAGCCCAAGAGGTGGTGAACCATAGTAAAACTTGTGTTCTCTATGATGCTTCCTAAATGAATTGTCTTTTTTTAATGCTTAGTTTATGAGTGAATGAATAAATATATGTATTAACATGCATGCATGAGGTTAAACATGAATGAATCCTAGAAATAATTGAATGAATAAAAAAAGTAATGGAGAGATAGAATACATCCCCAAATCCCCACTCATTCCTAGACTGCAAGCACTTGAGAATTGTAGTCACCCATAGAGCTATCTCGGGTGAGACTGCGCTGTGTGCACTGTGCACAACGTTTCCTTCTATTTTACCAGGAGGGATGATAGTTTTAGAGGGTTTTGTTGGAAATCTGTTTACATCTGAACCTGGGTCAACCCAAGAAGAAGTAGAAATGATAAATAACCCAACAAATGGTTTTGTTGCCATTTGGAATTGAATAGGATTGAGTGGACATGATCCTTGAAAGAAACATGTGGAGAATGGAGGTATAGAAGGGAATTTTCAGGCCATGGAATCCAATGAAGGCAGAGATCGAAAGATGGTTGAAAACAAAGGAACTTGAGTTTTCATCGAAGGATAACAAAAACCCTAAGTTAACACCGTGCAAATATCTAGACAAATACATGTTTAGCAACTTGCATGAGGTATTTTTATGTCATTTCCCACATTTGTTACAGGAGTGGATATTAAGGTTAAAAGACAACCACCCAAAAAATCGAGTTAGACAACTAGAGTGGAATCATGTGGATATCACGCAGTTACAACAAGTTAACAACAAATTTACGCGTGCAATAGATTTTTGGTTAGACAACATTGTTGCATAGTTTATCACCGAATTTGCAGTAGATACCACAAAGTCTTACATCGCAATAAAGTAGGATTTTCTAAAATGACCTCGAGGTAGGTATATCATATCGTTGTATACTTCAATCAATATTTTATTGTATAACAACGGTGTGATGACCATGGAATCAGACAACTAAACTTCCCTGCACGCATGGGGGAAGGGGGGAAGCACTGACAGGAAGCTGAGAAATGGAGGAGGAGATGGATAATGGAAAGAATAAGGAGGCCATGGACCCAATCATGATGGAAGAAGACCAGATAAAGAAGATAATGGCAACAACTGGAAATATGTGTAGTGGAGTACCCTACCAATTTAAGATGAATAACAAGAAGAGAGCCATAAGTGATAGAGAGGGATTGGTAAGTGATGAGGAAGAGGTGTAGGATATTCGGGCTGTGGAGGAGCAGATTGAGGAAATCATGTGCACAAAATATGAAAGGAAAATAGGAGGTCCAAGGGCAGGAACATAAGGAAGAACTCCAATCCAGGTCACCGTTAGTGTGGAACCTACAACCCCATGTGCGACTAATACACCAGAAAGATCACCAACTTTTAGACAACCAAATTTTAGTGGAAGAAAGACAGCAGGAAACACATCCAAACAAGGAGCAACAACTGGAGGAGACAGTTCAGGAAGTAACAATCAAATATCTACACCGCGCGAAGGTAGTAGTTCAACATGTTTAAAATGGCAGGAAATGATCCCACGATCAGGTTACCAAAATTTCGGGGAGAGGCATCAGTGGAACCTGAAAAACACTTATTCATATGTGAGAAGATCTGGGAAGCAAAGAAGATCATAGATGAAGATACAAAACTCACGTAGTTAGCTATCACGCTAAGAGACCGCGCACTGGATTGCTACATGAACCTAGATGTAAATAGTCCACCATGAGTAACAAGGACTATTATAGACGTGAAAAAAATACTGATAAACAAATTTTAGAAGACCAACTCATAAGATTAGTACATGAATGAAATGATTTAAATCAGGAAAAAACCAGGTGAGTCTGTTTGGGATATTGATCAGAGGTTTAAGCGTTTTAAAGGTAAGTTGAAATATGCAATGACTAACATGCAACGTATGCATATATTTGTGAACTCACTGTTACCACATTTGAAATACCCATTAAGACAACAAAAGTTTCAAACTCAGGAAGAGGCTCTATAGGGAGCCTTACAACTGGAAGATAACCAGTATCATAAGACATATCCAACATTAGAGTAACTGAAGGAGGTTCTAAAGAACCTAACATTTCAGCTTAACCAGAATAAGGGAAAAGATAAAAGAGAAGTTGTTTGGTGTACCACATGCAAGACAAAAGGACACCATAAGCATGAATGTCCAACTTTCGCACAGTACATGGAAACATGTACCAAATCCCTTGCCAACAGGAGGACCATGGTGTGAAATTTGTAAAACACATGGGCATGATCCATATCATTCTCTAATGATGTAGAAGTATAAGACAATACCCAAAAGTTCATATTGAAATTTTTGCAAGTAAGTGGATCATGATGATAAATATTGTAGGACAATGGAGTTGACGAGAGAAATAAATTCAGAAACTTATAGGGTGCAAGCAAAAATTATGACAGGAAAAGCTGCACCTTAGTTCAACAAGGTACCACCACCATATAAAAATGCGTAGCAACAATATAATAATGTGCAACCACAATATAAAAATGCGCAACCACAATACAACAACACTGCAACCGTAGTATAATCCTGTGCAGTATAACCATGTACCTCAGTACAATGCGCCACGAGGATATTGAGGTGGATACAGAGGTGGAGGATAAGGCAAAGGAGGATTTGGATGAGGCAGAGGTCTGGTAGTGTGCCACAACTTACAACATCCAGGACATTATGCAAGGGAGTGTCCACTTCCACCAACGACATGTATGTACTGTTGCACAACAGTCCATGATACAAAATACTTTCCGACACTATTGGGGAAGATCCAAGAAAAAGAGGAACCAGAACAACCAGAATATCCAGTGGATCTCTGTAGAATCCAGGGAGGAGAGGAGAAACATCAATACAATCACTCGAGGAGGAGCCAAGACAGGAACTGATGCAGTAAAACAAGATCCTGTGCAACACCAATGGGTTAAGAAGAATATTGAACCACATAAGCAGTTTGAGGCACAAAAAGAAAAGGAAACATTCAAGGAGGAAATACAAGAGTTTCTCAAGAAAAATGTTTCATTTACATCATCTGCACAACAAACTCAGAACTCACCAATGTAGGAAATTCCCTCCTTAATGGACCATACCAGTGAAGCACAACCTTTAGAGCAAGTAAGAAACATAAATTGTTTTTGAAAATCCTGTGTTAAGTTATTGAATGATCCATCCTCTATTAAGATCTCACAAAATCTTCTAGAAATATGTAACACAGAGGCAGAAGGAAAGTTAGAATAGAAAGTAGTCAATCATCTCCATACTAGAATAAGGAAAAGTTGAGAATTCATACTGAGTGCCAACATTGGGGATTTTAATATGGGTGATATCATACTCGATCTAGGCTCAGAAGTAAATGTTTTAACTAAGAAGACATGACAGACTCAATGTATGAGAGAACCCACACTAGGTTATTCATTTGTCTAGCTGAAATTAACAAATCAACATAGAGTGCTACCAATTGGAAGGATTAAAGGTGTGACCGTAGATTTGGATGGAGTGTGTACTATGTCATATTTTGAAGTAATAGAGATAGTAGATGGAACAACACCTTACCCAACATTGCTTGGATTGGATTGAGAATTTGATAATCAGGCCATAATCAACCTGAAGACAAGGAAAATGACATTTGAATCAGGTGAATATAGAGTCATTGCACAATTAGATCCTTCATAAGGAGAAATGTTTGTAGAACCCACTTGTTTGGATCTGGAGGAAATAAACCAGTTGTACAGAACTACCGCGTGAGAAGAATATTATGTTAACCCAATTACAGATGGGGTACTCAGCTGGAGAAGCATTACATCATGCACTTCTGATTCATATACATGTTTGGAGAATTGGCAACACCGATTACATGAAGTTTCCACAAGAAGGTTTGCAAGAATAAACTGTACAATAAGATGGGTTTGTACAAAGATAATAGAACCTCCCAGTTTTCATGGGGTAAATGATCTAGAGGAATTTATGACACAATATGAAGAGGAAGTATTAGAAAATCAGAGGCTCTTATCCCTAGATATTTCACTCAAGGCTACACCTGCAAGATGGTGGGGTGCGCAGAAAGAAATCATTCAGGACTGGTATAAGTGTAAACATTTACTGCTCATTATATTTGGTGTAGAACAGGGGAGAAATAAAATGAAAGGGCATGGTGGAAAGGGAACACCAGTTGAACACTTAGAGAAGTGCAAGGCACAATGGAGGATGACACCACCAAAGGAATGGCCTAATCACTTTATCCATACATTGGAAGGAATTCCAGGGAACTGGTATATAGACCATGAGATGCGCATATGTACTACATAGTGGATAGACTTACAATAGAATTTTGTAATAACATTCTCATTTGAACATGAGAACCCCAAAATGGATTCAACACTGAAGCTGATACAAGGAATGATACTTACTAATGAACCAAAGGTTGAAATCATAACAAAATATCAACAACAAAACAGACATACAATCAAAGAGTTACTTTCATGCTATCATGTTGAAGAAGAAGCACCAGATGAAGATGATCCGTGCAACATTCATATTATAGAGATTGAGGGAGAAAGAGAGGTGGAAGGTCCATCTCTGGAGTCAAAAGTATTTTCTGCACCAATCAAAGTTAAGAAAGTTAACATTGGGACGAATGAAAATCTGAAAATGGCAAGTATTGGAGACTATTGGGATGAATAAATAGTAGAAAGAATAATAGAGTTAATGCGCGAATACAATGACTTGTTCCCAATGAACTTTACAAAGATGAAAGGCATAGCAGGGGAGCTAGGAGAGATGAAGATACCTCTCAAAACTGAGTCAAGATCTGTCAAGAAGAGACCTTAAAGACTGAATCCAGTATATTAACAGAAAGTGAAAGAATAAATTGACAGAATGTTGGAAGTTGGTATCATAGAACTAGTAGAGGAATATGAATGGATAAGTCCTATGGTAGTCTAAGAAAATAAACAAGGGGGGATAAGGATCTGTGTAGATTTGAGAAAACTGAATGATGCTTGCTTACATGACCCTTTCCCTACCCCTTTCACAGATGAGGTTTTAGAGAATGTGGGATGTTAGGAAGCATATTCATTTACAGTTGGATTCTCATGATACCATCAGATTAAAATAGCTCCAGAAGATAGGTATAAGACTACGTTTGCTAAAGAATAGGGATCCTATCAATATATAGTCATGTCATTTGGGATGAAAAATGCACCAGCCATATTTTCAAGAGTAGTCATAGATGCTTTTAAGGAATTCATACATCAGTTTCTAGAAGTATATTTGGATGATTGGACTGTATATAGTCTGTTAAAAAATCATGTAGAAGTGTTAAGACTCATGTTGGAAAGATATTGACAATGTCAGATTTCATTGAACATCAAGAAATGCATTTTTGGCACACCTTTTGGAATATTGTTGGGACATATAGTGTGTAAACAAGGTTTACTAGTGGATCCTGATAATATTGTAGTCATTGTGAATTTACCACCACCAAAATTAGTGTGCCGGTTGAGAGCAACACTGGGACATACATTCTATTCTAGGAAATTTATAAAGGGGTATGCACAGATTACTGCACCAATGGAAAAATTGTTAAATAAGAACACCATATTTCAGTGGAATGAGGACTTTCAACAAGGATTGGACACCTTAAAATAAAAAAATGGTCACAACATCTATATTAGTATTCCCAGACTAGGAAAATACATTTCATGTGCATGTAGATGCATCAACCATAGCACTTGGAGAAATTCTGCCGCAACCAGGAGCAGGGGACTTAGACCATACTATAGCCTTTGCAAATAGGAAATTATCATAATCATAGCAGAATTACAACACCACAGAAAGAGAAGGCTTAGCCATGGTATATGCACTTCAGAAGTTCATGCACTACTTACTGGGTAAACATTTTAAAATGTTCACGGACCATTCTTCCCTCAAATATCTAATCAACAAACCAATGTTGGGGGGGAGGATCTGTAGATGGCTATTTTTCTTCCAAGAATTTGATTTTGAAGTAATAGTCAAACCAGGGAAGTTGAATGCATGACCTGGTCACCTTTCAAGGGTACCTAATGGAGAATAACCTACTAACTTGGAAGATAACTTCCCCCTAACACAATTATTTTCAGTACATGTAGCTGATAAATATTTCACTGATATTATTGAATACTTAAGTAGAGAGGTTGCACCACAAGACTTTAGCATTGCGCAGAAGAAAAATATGGTAGTCAGAGCTTCATACTATCAACTTATTGTAGGACATTTATACAAGATGGGTGTAGATAGAATTTTGAGAAGGTGTGTATTAGAACATGAAAGGCCTGGAATTTTTGTAGAAGATCATGAGGGCATAACTAGAGGACACTATAAAAGAAAAGATACCGCACAAAAGGAATTTCATGTAGGATTATGGTGGCCAACAATCCATAAATATGCCAAGGAATATTTCCAGAAATGTGATGTCTGTCAGAGGGTTGGAAAAATCAACAGAAGGGATGAGATGCCTCTAAGACCACAAGTAACTTTGTAGGTATTTTACAAATGGGAAATAGACTTTGTTGGAGCAATCAATCCACCAGCAAAAAGATCGGGAGCTAGATATATCTTTACTGCGACTGAATACTTAACAAGATGGGCAGAAGCAACACTAGTCAAAGACTATGGCACAGAGACAACAACACACTTCTTGTTTGAGCAAGTGATCACCAGATTTGGATGTCTAAGGATTTTGATGAGTGACCAAGGCACTCATTTTATCAACAATACCATCAGGGCTATGACTCAGGAGTTTGATGTCTATCACCAGAAGAGTACACCATATCATCCTCAGGCAAATGGAACGATAGAAGCTTTCAATAAGATCTTGGAAAATGCTATGACAAAGATCTGCAATGTCCATAGGGATGATTGGGACTTGAAGATACCAATAGTACTATGGGCATATAGGACCACATGTAAGAAGTTGATAGGAAATACACCATTCATATTGGTATATGGGTAGAAAAAATAGTACCATTATAATTTATGGTACCCAGTGTGCGCATAACAACAATTACCAACATGATAGAAAGAGGCGTAGTAAAGAAAAGGTTGAGTCAACTAATGGAAATGGAAGAGAACATGATTTTGAAAATCTTTCACCAGGAAGTACATAAAGCAAGAGATAAATCATGGCATGACAAACATATTAATAAGAAGAGTTTTAAGGAGGGAGGCCTAGTCTTACTCTATGAAAATAATTTTTTTCAAAATCCCGGTAAGTTTAGGATGCACTGGCTAGGGCCATATGAAGTAAAGACTATCACAGATGGGGGATCTGTGCAGTTAAAATATTTGGGAGGAACAGAACTGAAAGGAATGATCAATGGTAGTCGAATGAAACTGTACAGGGACAATTGACCTACTAATTATTAAAAGTTACAACATAGTGAGAAATACATGTATATAGTGTACTATAGCAGATATTAGGACAAAAAAATGAGAAAAAAAAGGAGAAAAAGGGGAAAAAATAAATACAAAATTACAAAAGAAAGAAAATACAAAAAGACTAGGAAATATAGTGCACAAAGATAGTGGAATCAGCATGACAAAAATTAAAAAATGACCGTGCACAGGATATGGTTGACAGAAAGAAAAACACCGTGCACTAAGGAAAAGTACAACACACTGGAAAATGGACCAACAATCGGAAAAGAGAAAAATGGTCGTTAGAGAAAAAAAGTCATGAATTGGGCATTTGTGGAATTGAATGAAGCATACTCCACAAGCTTCAATGCATTAATAATAGCCAAAGAAGCTTCTTTGAGAAGATTCAGGGAAATTATAACACCCTCTATAAATTAGAAATGCGGGCCAAACAAGACTTATTATGCATTTGCAAACCTGTGAAGCTAACATAAAGAGGCGAACAGGCGAGTACAGAGAATCAAAACAACTGAAGCTCAATCCAAAAAGCAACAATTACCCATGATGACACCTCCAAAGGTGGGCACACCAAGCCAAATGACATGAAAAACATGCAACAGTCTTTGGTCACTGCAAGAAACCACAGAGGCAGAGCATGAAACTACACACAGAGAGGGAATCGTCGATGCCGATGAAATTCCGTCGCCGCAGGTCAAACTAGTGAGCACCACACTAGTTGAGGAAAAATAACAAGCCCTAATGATGACCAGGATGGAGATTGGATCTCATGACAGTGTGTAGGGTCACGAACCAGTCGCCACAGGCAAGCCACAAAAATCTGTAAGGGCTGAAGTATCCCACATAACGAATGGTGGCAACATCGAGCGAACAAAGTCTATTGGGCCAAGACCAAAATCGGTGGTAAGGTCCACGCAACGGAAAGAAGTACATATGGAAGACATCACCGGGTAGCTAGAGTTGGGTGGGAAAGACAGAGAACCAAAGCTTGGGATCTCTAGTGGGCCAGTAAGAAGAAAGGGAAAACAACCCATCGCGCGGTCCCCACGCAAGCAACATGATGCCTCAATTATGTTACCATGCATTCCAGAGGGGTTGCAGGCCATGCCAACTCTACTAGGTTGCATGGAAAGGCTGAGATATGAAGACCATGATGTGTTTGACACCAACAAATTCCAAGAATCTGTGCAACAGGTGTACATGGAGAGCATAGGCACTAGACCATTTGGAGACTCAATGCTGCAGCTAAAGAAATGGGCGACAAGCTTGGAAAACACAATGATATTGAATTTGTTAGAGATTCCCCACTTCGGTAGGGGGAAAGAGGTGAATAATTGCGTCAAGTAGTTGATGGCAGTCCTCCATGGAGGATTCTTATGCTTAAAAAAACCCGTCTCCATTGACGTAGAACTCATTTCTTTCATCACAGGTTTGCCATCAATGGGTGAGAGTCCTGTGTAGTACCTGGATGAAAAAACCAAAGAAAAATATCTCGTAGAAGAGATGAAGAAGACATACAAGATGGAAAGAGTCTCCCACAGAATCATTATCAAGAGAATCATCGACACGACCATCAGGATGGCCATGAAACTAATGGCGTGAAAATTGATAAGGAAATGTCGCAAGGAGGAGGTCCCTGCATGGGTTGTCACAGCATCAACATAATGCGCAAATGGTACCATGATCAATTGGGTGCCATATTTACTAAACTTATTCCTAGACGACTGCAAGGATGTGCAGGATTTGGGAACAAAGTTCCACTACTGCTGGCTCATGATCCCGATATCTTTAATCAGATGGAAGGAGTCGTTCTACTCATATTTCTAGGACATAATAAGATGTTGTCACTCAACACGGTACACGTCAATGGGAATCACTTCAGACTCGAAGTAAAGAAGTGGAAATGCCGACACCTTTTCTCAGTATCTCAGTGACATCCAAGACAACATAACCAACACCTGGAGGAAAAATCTAGAAGTGGTCACACAATATCAAGGAATATCAAACTTTAGGGATACACACCATAACCTGTGGATCCAAGAACACATGGATCCAACGAAATAATGGTTGTAACTTTTATTCTTCATCAATGCAGAGGAAGTAGAAATGGAAATACGATACTGGCAGGATGAATGGAAGATCCTAGTCATTACCAAGGACATGCCAAAGGGAAAGGAAGTGGAAGCAGGGTTGTCCAAGACACCTGCAGGAGACAACACTGCACCCAAAAATCCAACACAACAGGGTAATCCTAGTCAAAAACTAGTGCAACATAAGAAGGGAAGTGCTCTAAAGAAGGACGCACAGTCAGGGAATAAGGACACTGCCCCGATAGAGGAAGAACAAGGAAGGGGAGACACAACGACACAGGAAACCCCTTCAGAATATACTCCACAATAAATAGGGCCACCTAAGCGGCCAATTATACATATAGGGGGGCCGTGCAAGAAGGCCAAGGCCCATAAGAAAATATCAGAGTATACAATCATCGAGGATGATGTTGATCTTGTCACAGAGAGAGTATAGGATCGTGCAGTGAAGGAGTTTGAAGATGTTGAGAACCAAAGAGGAAGGATACATAATGAGTTGGTCGATATCGGGCATGTCTTAGAAAAAATACAAGGAACGCAAAGGCACGGAAGGGGAACAAAACCGATCCCTCCAGCAGTAGAAGAAGAGGAAAGGACCGTGTAGAATGAAGAAGCCACAATCTAGACCATAGCACAAGCAAGTCTAAGTTTCCAAATAACAATAGAGATGTTGCAGATGGATGAGGCCACATATCAAACACAACTCAAATACCTGGTGTAGATACAATTGGTATTGGCGAAAATACCAACAGAGGCACTGTACAGACTACAAGTCAGTGTCATGTAGAAAGTGCAATCGCGAGCTAGAACAGACTCGATGAAATTGCAAACAACTAGAGATGGAAAGGATGCCCTACAATTGGTTGTCAAGTAGATAAAGCTGGAGACAAAAGAAGAGAAACAACATGCATACAATTTAGAGCAGAAGATGAAGGAAGTCTTCACAAGAATTCCAGACAATGTGTCGGTAGTCATGAGAAATGCGAAAGAACAAATCCAAATCATTGCATATATGCTCGAGGAATACAAGAAATAGATCGAGGAACTTAAAGAAAACGTAACCCCGAATACTCCTCCTGAAGTTTTGGCTGAAAGGGAACAACAGGAAGCCCTACAAGTGGAGATGGTGGAGAAAGAAGCTGAAAAGGTCACACAACTATTCGATGAGACCACACAACTATGGACGATGTTGGAAGAGGATGATAGAGTCCAACAATTATACCAACAAGAGGAGGTAATCAACATTGCAATCCAAGAGGTGAAGTAGTGGAAAAAGTCCATGATCATTACAGAACGAGTGAAGGGCATGTAGGAAATGAAGACCCTGCAGGCAGAACTAAAGACTGTGCAGAACAACAAGTAGGCCAAAGAAGCCCAGTTAGAACCTCTCCAAGATAAATCAATGTAAATAATTGGGAGACCGGAGAAGGAAAAGATAAAAATGGCTCAGGACCATGTTGAGAGCACAGAGTCTCTTCGGGAGAATATGACAATGCAGAGGGTTGAAGAGCTCACAAAGAAAGTTGCACAAGCTAGAGAAAAAGGGGAAGAGTTAGAAGGAAAATTCCACATCTTGGTAGAGGATGTTCAGGGAGTGCGCACTACCCGAGTGGCTTGAGACAAGCCACATGTCAGTGTTGGGGGCTTGTTGGATGCAAACGTATTTTTAGGAAAGGCCTATTTTGAGGAAAGACCTAGTTTTGGAAGGAAAGACCTAATTTTGGGAGCACGCACAACAACTGGAAAGAAAGAAGCATGCGGAAAAGGAAGGAAAATCAACATGCAAGAGGAAAATCCATGTGTGAGGAGGCAGACAAGACTAACCATATTAGGGTTAGGGTTTTTGACAAAGATTTTAACAACTATAAGCTTGTAAAACAGTATAAATAAGAACCTAGGAGGTCTAGGAAAGGGTTGGTTCGGTCTATTCGGTTAAGTAAATCACAAAAGATTGTTGATAATTGTAAAAGCTATTGAGTTGTACAAGAGTCGAGGAAGATAGATTTTGAGGGTTAGATCACAGGCTGAGGAGACTGGTGTGATCTAGTCTGCCTCGCAAAGGTTCCGTAACCTCATCAAGATTGTATGATGGAATATGTAATGCACACATCGCTAGATTTTGTAGCAGACTGAATAAAAGAGAATATAAGCCAGATCTTTGTGGACGTAGCCTAGGAGGGGGTGAACCATGGTAAAAATTGTGTTCTGTATGATGCTTCTTGAATGAATTTCCTTCAGTTAATGTTTAGTTTATGAGTGAATGAGTAACTATATGTATTAACATGCATGCACAAGGTTAAACATGAATGAATCCTCGAAATACTTGAATGAATAACAAAAGTAATGGAGAGATAAAATACATCCCCAGATCCCCACTTATTCCTAGACTGCAAGCACTTGAGCATTGTAGTCACCCATAGAGCTATCTTGGGTGAGATTGCGTTGTGTGCACTGCACACAACAATGCCTTTTGGTTCACGAGGAGGGCAGATAGTTTTAGAGGGTTTTGCTGGAAATATGTTCAGATCTAAACCCGGGTCAACCCAAGAAGAAGTAGAAGGGAGAAATAACCCAACATGCCATTAAGAGTCTTGTCATTGGGTTATTGATTATTTCTATACCTTTGGGAAACTAGAAATATCACAAGTCTGTGTTGGTAATTGGTGCAATGTGAATACTTCTCAAACATTATTGGTGGGTCAAAGGAGGTAGGGAAATGAATTATCTTGGAAGGGGTACTAAGGCACAACATTGAGCCTGTCATTGTGGTATCAAGAACAACAATGGTAGTGTTCTTGCACACTAGAACCCTTAAAGGAATGGTGGTGTTGTAAGCCAATGGACTCTCCAACATGCAATTGTTGTCACTAAGTTGTATTTTATGAATTATTTCTACCACTAGTTGGGCATAGTGTATTTTTTGAGTAGGACCCTTAAGGAGTGATACCATTGTATTCTCGAAGAGCTTAAGCCCTCGTCTAGGGGAAAGACTTGTTACTAGGTGTTGCGATGTTTGGAAGAAAATTAAACCCCTGGGGGTGTTTTCCCCCACATTTATAATTGTTTCATTGAAGAATTAGTTTGCATCAATTGCTAGTCTTTATCAAGGTGATAAAATTAAGGTATGCAAACTCATTCCACTACTAAAAGGCAGTCTTTATTAGATATAAGTTATTGTATTCAATTATTAATTATATTTATGCAATGGAAGGGAGACTTTCACAAGGTAAGAACCATCCTAGTCGGCTCATATTGGGTTGGGATGTTACAAATGAGAGAAAAAAAAACTTGTTGCCTTATGTAGTATGGAGGCAGAATACATAGCTGACACTAAGGGCTTGGAACCTGACACTAAGGGCTTGGAATACATAGCTGATAGAATAGTTATCTTGGGGAAATGCAATACATAAGAAAATATGCCAATGCAAATATATTCACTTGGTGCATGGATTCCATTGGATTATTTCCTTGGAAAAAATGATTGTCAAGTGGGAGAATCTTGGAAAATGTGGCAATCGCTTTTCTAGCTAAGTGATTTTGGCATAGAGTAAGTTAATTCCATAAGATAAATGGTATATAGAATCATATTTGTCTTGAGGAAATGCATCACATAAGAAAAATGCTAATGCAAACATATTCACTTGGTGCATGCATTTCGCCTTGGAAAAGATGATCGTCAAGTGGGAGAATCTTGGAAAATGTGGCAATGGATTTTCTAGCTAAGTGATTTTGGCACAAAGTAATTTAATTAGTGGACAAACTCAACTTCTTTTATGTTAAAATTCTTCCCCAAATCTAGTAGGGAGTTTTCTAGAAGTTATAGTTCCATTTGATTGATGGAAACTTTGAAAATTTTCCCTTGAGAGTTTTGCAACATTTTAAGACAACTTAGATCATCATAATTTTGAGAAAATGAATAGATCAAGGTGGAACTTTGTCTCACTAAAAAAATAAACTCACTGAAATAATTAAGTTTGTCCACTTTTTAACTCCATTTAAACATATGTTTTTGGATACATGAATTTTTAGCCCATACAAACTCATATGTATAATATCTCATTACATGATTGTAAAGAGAAATAGCGGGTTTCAATTGTGTGTAGCTTGGATGGTTGTGAGGAATGAATGTTATCCTCTCCACGTGGGTTCAATTCCCTTAATGACATGAATAAAGCTCATAATGAGTATGTTGTAATGACTTCCTCTCAAAAAAATCAATTAAGTGTAGCTTGGATGGTTGTGAGAAATGAGTATGTTGTAATGACTCCGAGCCTATATGTATTGGAAAGTTGTCTTTGATTCTTAATCTACTTGTTATTAATTTATTATAATGAGAACCAATTATATTGATGTTATAATATATTTTATAATAATTTAGAATACTTTTAAACTCTCTTTTAGAATTTGGGAAAAATTCTTTATTAATTATATTAAACACCTCTTTTCATAAACAATCCAAGGCTATACAGCTCCGAAACAATGTCTCATAAAGTCATAAGGAGAAAAAATAAGATTAATAATTTTTTAATTTTTTAAAAATAAAAAATTAGAATAAAGTATAATTTAATTGATGATGATGATGATGATGATGAAAAAATTAACTTTAAAGATATATTGTTGAATTTATTTTTCACTTATATGAAATCATGAAATTATTTTTTAAAAATAAAAAAAGTTTATAAATTTTTTATTTAAAAAATAAAAATAAATAAATAAATTATTTTTCTATTAAAATAAAAATAATAAAAATGTTTGGAAAAATATATTTTTATTAAAAACAAATTAAGAAAAACATTTTTTATAAAATAAATTTGTTTAAAAATAAAATAAAAAAATATTTTGAAATAGGTATAAGAAATCTGCTATATTAATTAATAATAAAATTATAATTTCTAATATTTTTGAAATTATAAACCTAAAAAGTCAAATCTTATTTAATACATCAAAATTTTAATAATATAAATAAATAAGTAATATAATAATAAGTAATATTTAACTTAAAAATTATTATAAATATTAATCTTATTTTATTTAATTATTAAATGAATAAATATATATGTAAATATTAATATTAATTTATTTAATTATTAAATGAATAAATATATATGTGAAGAAAGTTAAAGTTGTATCGAGGGAGAATAACAAGACATCTTACATATAATTAGAATTTTTTAGGGAAAATTCGAGACTCTGTGCTAAGTGGTTTTTGAGATTAGAATATTATTCTCACAAAATGGTAGAGGAAGTAGGTACTTTTAAGTATTAGGAGAGATCTTGGTTCAGAAGACACTCAAGCCAATTTTAGGTACTTCTAAGTAATATGAGAGATTTTCTAATTCAAAGAGCACTCACCAATCTTATAGTCTTGGATGAAGATCTTCAACCATTATTAATTGTTTGATTTGATGTCTAGTTTATCTTTTTTGAGTTATAGCATGAAGAGTTATAGGTAGTTAGCTATCTTTATAATCTCTTTTTACAACTGTTTTTATAAATGTTTTGATAAAAATAACTATTTGATTTGATGTCTAGTTTATCTTTTTTTAGTTATAACATGAAGAGTTATAGGTAGTTAGCTATCTTTATAATCTCTTTTTACAACTGTTTTTATAAATGTTTTGATAAAAATGTTATAGACAAATGTGATAACCCTATACAAATAAGGGTTTTAATTTCCCAAAGCCAAGCTCCTACCACATACTACTATAACTTTTTCATATATATATATATATATATATATATATATATATATATATATATATATATATATATATAATATAATATGTTTTTAATTAAAAATAAAATAAAATTATGTCAAAACATTGATCAAATTATAATTAATAAACAATTTTATATAAAGATACTATATATTTTCTTAACAAAATATATTTTCATCAAAATTAATAATGATACTATATAAATCTTAATTCTTTTAATAAAATAGTTTTTTATTTGAATGATGATTGTTTTCTGTTTTTCAATTATCTTTTTATAAAAAAAAAACCTTTAATACATTAGTTCAAATTTAGAGGGGTAAAAGGTATTAGAGGAGTAAAAGGTACTTATTACATGTATAAATCCAAAAAAAGGTAGAGTATATATACCTTCTTAAATTTGGCAATCAAATTATTAAACCATGACCTTAAAAATAGATTATTATTATTATTATTATTTAAAATTCATAACACTTTTTCTAAAACCAATAATCAAATTTAATTCATTTTAAATTATTTAAAAAAAACAATTACATATATGAAAGAATACATATGCATCTGCTTAATTTAGAAATTCTGTAGGTTTAAACCTCTGGTTTTGGTAACCTTTAACTAACAAACTAAAATCCAAGCAGAATGCTCATAAGTATGTTCTTGACTACATGACTAAATAATGACCAGCAAACAAAAGTTGCAACCAAATAATGACCAGCAAACAAAAGTTGTTGGTTGCAGTTTCATTTTTCATTATAAATTGTGGAGACAGTGAATATAACAATTTACGTACCATTAGATATAGTCTTGAGTTATACAGTTGTAGTAGAATTGATTTAAGGCCTAACCCAAATCAGTCCTATGAGTTACTGATTTGCATGATATAAAAAAAAATCACCATAGAAAAAATAAAATCACTGTTCTGTTAGAGAATAGAAATACTATGAACGTCTGATAGTTCATGCATGCCCAGTCAAAAACAACCCTTACAAAAGTTGATTGTTCATGCATGCCCAGTCAAAAACAACCCTTGCAAAAGTTTAGTTGTCTGCAGAGTTCAAAGTGTATTGTCCTCTAGATAATGGAATGCATCATGGATTCAAATGGCTTCAATCTTGGAAGAATTTTCTGTTCTCCAGAGAATATTATTCAAGGAAATCATAAAAGCATCCTGGAATTCCTTAAATCTTGAATCTATGTCACCATAGACCAGACCAGGCATAATTTCCTGGATTATAGTCCTCCTCATTTGCTTCCTTTGTTCCTCTGGGAATTTCTGCAGAGCCTCTACTATGTTTATCTTGCTTTGTCTAACAGTCTCTTCTGGTATGTAAACAGAATAGGAGCTCTCATTAGCAGGCAGATGCCATGGATACTGATAATATGCTGTAAAGGGATTGAACAGCACGGGAATGCATCCAGCTATAAGAGAATCGAAGACGGATCTCCGAGTAGGGCTATCACCAGGAGGCTGAAGGCAGAATTCGGATTTCATGAAGAGCTTCACTGTGCTTTCAGGACTTAGGCAAACTCGGGCATCGCAGTTCAAAAATTTGCAACTCTCTGGTCTGCTTGAACACTGTTCGATGAGGATGGAACGAATGCTTTTTGTACTGTTCGGTCTCGGTGCACCTGCAAAGCTTATCAGATGAGGTCTCTGGCCTGTCCTGATCCGCCATTGCCATTGCCAAATATCTTCATCAGAACGAGGATGGAAGAAGGTAGGATGTGGGATTCCGATTTCATTCATATCCCATGGATGGCGTTCAATCAAAAGCTTGGTAATTGAGTTCATTTCAGGCAGGTTTAACAGCCTGCTGCCCCATTGATCATTATCATTCGATCTCCTGAAATCCCACGAGATCTTGCCGAGCACCAGAACATGATCTCTTCCTCCGTGTCTCCTCCACCATGGCTGACCTTGAAGCCAATTCACAAGATCCAGGGCTAGTTCATCTCGTTTCTCGTTACTGATATTCTCCCTGAAATTCCATCTCATCACATCGAGGCCTCCATAGTAGGGAATGTAGAACAAATTCGCCTCCGCGGGATCAGAAACCAGACATGGGTGCTTTGAGATTCTGGAATGGAAGACGAGCTCTAGCGCATATTGATGAGTCTGAAACCAGTGCTGATAAAAGTTTTCGATGGGCTTCCCCATTCCTCCGTTGGTAAAATAATCACAGAGATTGAGCCATGGAAGCAGGCTGTGGCATTGCTGCACCAGTTCTGCATTGAATTTTTTGGGCAGACCATATACATATATTTGCCTTCCTCTGCATTGTTTCTGGCTTGGATCCTTCATGCCTACAGGCATCGAAGCAGACCTAAAAGCCTCCATTTGCATTTTCACTGCACTCTGAGAAAATGTAGCTTTTTGTGCATAAATACTCTCGTTCCCCATTATGGCCCATTCCTTCGACAGACTTTCCTGCGATGAATTCTCAACATGGGTAGTTGGTATCTCTCGTTTCAGAGCCACTCCATGCGCATTAACAGACTCATTTAGCAATGGTGGCGCAATCTTCCAGCCATGACTCGCCACCCTGAGCCCTTTATTCTCATCGCCAGCAAAACTAAACTTGTCATCGCCAGGGAAACGCGTAGTGCTGGCAGAAACACAATATACA
>ML788733.1:15406-25571 GCA_009831015.1 Picea engelmannii
GAGTATCATAGTGGACTCTATAAAAGACCACTTGATACCCTACATCTCCCCTCTTGACTCATCAAAGAAGATGTATGATGCCCTAACAAACCTCTTCTTAGTCAGAAACATTGGACAAGTAATGAGTCTGAAGAATGAGTTCTGTGACATGAAGATGAATGATGATGACAACATAACATCATACTTTGTGAGAATCTCTCAGTTAAGAGATCAACTACAAGCTATTGAAGAGATCATTTCAGAGATGGAATTGGTAAATATAGTACTCAATGGTCTTCCCAAGACATGGGATGCATTTGCCGCAAGCATGAACACAAGGAAGGAGTATCCTACATTTGAAGAACTTTGGACTTGCTGTGCTCAAGAAGAATCGAGGATCAGTGCAAAAGAGAAACCTCAAAAGAAATATGATGATCAAGCCTTCATAGCAAGATTCAAGAATTCCAGGAACAAAAGGAAGTTTGAAAAGAAGCCAAATCAAAAGAAGGATATGTCAGAAATACAATGCTTCAACTGTCGAAAATATGGTCACTACAAGAATCATTGTCCCGAGCTAAAGAAAATGAAGGAGACACACGAAGCATTAATTGCCAAAGAAAGGAAACCCTCAAGGAAGACCAAGCAGGATAAAGCAGACTTCTTCCTCTAAAGACAAGGTAACAATATTCTTCATAATTCTTGTACATATCTTGTTTGCATAGTCTCTGTACATATCTTGTATATCTATCTCTTAGAAGATAATATGTTCCAAGAAGAAGTATACCTATGGAAGAACAACAAGATAAGGATTGTTATCATTATGACTACAAGTTAGACAATACACATGAAAGGATGAAGTACATCAAACAAATCATGTGGAAGTTATTACATAAGTAACAACTGCAAGATAAACCGAAATCAACAATCAAGAAGAAATTGGAGAAAGACTTATGACACCTTGCAGAAGGCAATAAGGATGCAGATGGAAGCATGGATTATGTTAGATGGAGGGAGCCGATTATATACTTCCAAAAGAAAACATGCACTCATACATGAAGCAAGGATTAGGAGGGAGCTAATCCTATGATCCATTGAAGATGATGAAGTATATATCCATGGTAGCAGCCATGAAAAGCAGTACGTGTTCAGTTTGACTTCAGAAGAAGTTTTCAAAGCCTTAAAGTATCCCTGGTTGTCCATCCACATCCATGATCCTACGATGAAAGGAAGAAGTTGGAATCTTCAGAGCATGGAATCTATAGAAAACTCCATGGACCCAAGAGCTAAAGAAAAACATGAGGAAGAACATGAAGATACCAAGAAAGAAAGATAAGCTAGAACAACCAGTCATTGTATCAAGAATCAAAAGATTACCAGCCTGATATGAACTCACTAAAAGCAATCAAGCAGAGGAACTGAAAGTTGTGATGAAGAATAGTGTATGAAAGACTTATGAATGTAAGCATTGCAAGATCCAGAACTAGAGGTTCTCCCAGATGGAGGGAGAAGACTATGATGATTACTTGTTCCAGTAAACCAAACATACCTCTACATGAGCCATTATATCGTCCGCAATATCCATGGGTTGGAGTTAACATCAGACAAAGGTAAAGACTGTTCTCCTCAACAGAGTAATCAAACAAAGAAGTGTATAGCAACCTCAAGGTTTTGAGGTATACCAGAAAGAGACTCTTGTATGCAGATGGAAGAAGACAACTTGGTAGAGAGCCTCCAATGCACAACAAAAGCGTGGTGAAAAAAACTTTCTATAACAGAGATACTGTATCAGAATGGTTACTCAGAAGCTCAGGATGATGGATTGCTAATCCATGACAAACCCTCATGATGGAAGAAGAAGTACCACTTGGATATGTTCCAGTTTGACCCTTGCCACGATGTTATAAGCTAGCAAGAAACAAAAGATGAATCCAACAATGATATACTATATTGATCAGAGCTATATGAAGCCTTCAGAGAATACCAGTGTTCCAAAAAGACCGAAGTACATTTGAGATCAAGCATTACATTCTCTGTGATGAAGTCCAGAAAGGAGAAAGTGGTTCTCCAATAGATATCTCCACAGATGAGCAGACATTTTGGTAAAGCTTTTGTCCAAGATGAAAGAGTTTGCGTACTCAAGCTGGAGCTCGTGGAGATGACTTCCTTATTGAAAAAGGAAGAGATGAGTCCCAGTGTGGGAGGGAGCACTGATGTGTTATTGATTTATGGACAGTCATTTTTCAGTTCAAAAAATGGTCCAGGATGAGCAGTTCCTTTCCAGTTCGGAAAGTGGTTTGAGATTTCTGACGGACAAGCATTTTTCCAGTTCGGAAAATGGTCCAAGATCGAACGATCATTTTCGTAATGAAAATGGTTCGATGGATTGCTGATGTACCATAGACAACAATTTCCCATTGTGGTTGTTGTTCCTGAGTTTATACTAAGGCTATAATTATAATGTCAGGCATCAGGAAAAGAGGAAAAGGTTTCAATGTTTGCCTTTCACCACATAAATAGCCGAGAAAAGTTCTTTAAAACGAATTAATTTTATAACAACTCAGAGGTTGTTTCTCGTACCTGAGTTAAAATCAAAATATAGAATGAATGGAAAGAAAAACATAAAGTTGCTAATCAAAGCAAGGCATCAAAAGCTGAAGAATCTTACTTTGTAACATAAGAGGAGAGTGATTGATGTAATCTTCAATGAAGCATAAAATATAGTATCTAATTAACATGTAGGTCTTGTATTAACTAATAGTGAATACAGAGGAAAATTTGTTTGTTAATAGATTACTGAATATAACATAACCACGGTAGAGGTTGTACTAAATTGTGATTTGCATTCATCAAAGAAAATATATGAAAGTACGTTGAAATATGAAAAGACAAAGAACACATAACTCAGAATAGACGAGATTTAGAATCTCTGGCCTACATTTTTATTAATTCTCAGTGAAGAGAGTCTTCTCCTTTACAATCAGCAAAAAGAAGCCTTTGTTTCTTTCTCAAAATGTATATTTATACTAGATAAAAACGTTTTGAATTCTATCATTCTAAAAGTTTCGGTTACAAATGAAAAGATGAAACACTTCACTTAGTTGTCCTTATTGTTCCTTCATGCCGGCGGGGCATTTTCCTTTCTTTGTCCTATAGCTCCAAAATAGGATGAAATAAACAACTGTATTATTGGCCTCCAAAAGTCTTCCCTCTCCCCTGTTCAATACAATTGACACACTTTTCTACCAACTGGGCTATCAACTTGGGAAGTTCAGTTTGGTCATTTGCTTCGAAAGTGTAGCACTTCCTTTCCAACTGTGGCAGTCTTGCTCCTATTTGCCTGTCTTCTATAATGATAGACAATAACTGTAGGTTAGTTTTATCAACCATTTATCTATCTGGGCAATATCGACCTGTTTTATCTGAGATAGTTCAACTTGATCTCTTTCCACATTTTCCTTGATATCTAGCAGATGTTTACCTATGTTAATTTTACCCAAAGTTCCAGAGCTATTCTCCTTATCGAGGTCCAGGAAATTTTTATTTATTAGGCCAAATGTTTCTTCACAAGAGTCTCTCACCTCTTTAGCCATTTTTTTGTTCTCTGATAGATTATGCTCCCATGCTTTTAACAGGATGTTACCTCTAGTTTGTTCTCGAATGGATAATTTGGAAGCGATGACCATTTCCTCTTTTGCCATTGAAATGATAGCCTCCTGGAAAGTACTTCGAGCCACCTTAGCTTCTCTCTCTCTTAAGGTGATTATGTCTAAGGCTTGATCTATCAACTGAAAATGATCATGGATGATTTCTACTTTAGTAAGTAGACTCTGTTGAGTTGCTTCTATCTTATTTTGTATTTATGTGGCTTGAGTTTGAAATGTCGCTACATCTATGACCTGTCTTTCAGTAGAATTTAATTTAGATTGCAGTTGTTTTATTAACTCCTCCTGTTGACTTACCTGTGCTTGACTTGTCTGAGCCGACTGTTGTATTTGCTCAAGATTAGATTTGAGTTGTTTGATTTTCTGTTGATCAGCTGCTCTGACTTGTTCAAGGTTTTTACATGCCTCATTCATGGCATTCGCTTCTACAGTTGCCATCTGAGTCTGTAATTTGTTGATTAACAAGACTTTTTGTTTGAGTCGTTCCTTAAAGGTTCCAACTGAATATTGGTTGGTCGTTCCATAAGCCCCCAATGTTCCTGCTATCTCATCGGCGAATTCTTCCTCTTCTAAGGCTTCTCCATCCGTTAGTATTCTATATTTCTTAGCTGTTGCACCTGCCTTTTGGTATGTTTCTCGCTTCACCACGACCTTCCTTTTCTTACTAAAAAAGAAATCGCTAAGAGGTAATTCTTCTATAGAGATAGGTGTTAAATCCTCTTTAAATATAATCTCTGCATTGGGACTCCCCTTTGTAAATTGTAAGGGCGTGACGAAGGGAATGGGGTTGCCGATTTCTTTGGATGCTTGTTTCATGATAGCATCTGTGGTCGTTTCACTTGATGGAGACACGGGCATGTCTCCTACCCCCTTTGAAGGGGTCTCTGTTTGATCCTTGACCTGTTTAACTAGTGTATATGTCTCTGGGAGTTTTTCCTCTCGGCTTGGGATCTCGGTTTCCTGTTTCGAGGTCTTGGTTTCCTCTCAGTTCTCCTGAATTTTTTGTTTGCCAAGATTTGTATCCGTTGAACCTTGGGCTTCTATTTGCTGTGTACTTGGAGGTTTTGAGTTCTTTCCTTGCAAAACTTTGGGAAGGCCACTTCTCCGGTGTTCCTGGAATTTGCAGAAATCGGCCATCTCTCCGGGTAGTAGAGCTCGAACTCGACTTAAGACTTCTGAGTAGGATCTCGCTCCTCAGAACATTTCGTCATGGGGGGAATCTTCGTGCTCATATCTTTTTAGACCACAACTTGCCATATGGTTACCCACGACCCTATGAGGATCGTGTTTCTTAAATTCAATGTCTAATAGTTTCATTTCCTCTAAGACCGTGGCCTCCACTTTAGCATGGACGAAATCTAATAAAGAATATGTACCAATGTGTATGGGAAAAGACGGACATACCTTTTTTTGAACTCCTTTGAGTTCTTTGCTTATCCCACCAAGCACAGTTTGTCTGGTGATTTCTCAACATACTAGCTTGTCTGGTAAGAATAGCGGTAGGGCATAAGGGGGAACAGAGCAGCCAAAAACCCTAATATACGAGAACTATTCTTCTAGGTACCAGTCTGCCACGCTGTTTAAGTTTGTCACGACTTTATCCGAAGTCTTGGGAGGTGGATGGTCGTAGATAACGACATGCATTGGTACCATTACATAGTTGAAAATCTCATAGACGAAGTCCTTGGCCTTATCTTCCCAGAGTTTGGAGTGGTACACATGAATAGGCTCTGTGTTATTTGGAGTCCAGCTCCAACTCATTAATGGAAAAGGTGTCATGAAGCAAATGACATCCATAATGTATGCAGACATGAAAAACAAAGTTGCTTTCCCGCTCGCCCTTTGTGCTTGATATTATGTAACTTGGCTGGCCAGACTGTCTGACAACAATTTAGCCCAGTCGAAAGAGTACCCCTCTGTTACTGTGTGGATAAGCGGTACCCATGGGAGCAAAAAATGCGTAGTATTCTCTCTCCCATAAAGCCTGCATACCATCATCGCTACATACATAAATTGTGGCTGTAACGAAGGGATTGCGTATATACCATGAGTGTCTGCCCTAAACTTTTCAAGGCGTGAGCACCAATCTTTGATCAAGTCGAATAAGCTTTTTCCAAATTGCTCGCATTCTTTCTTTTTGAAACCCTCTAAGAATTCGACATTGTAAGTAAAATTGGGTGTGGGGGACAATTTGTACATTGCCTACAGATGCTCCGGCCTAAATGTCCCAACAACCATCTTCTGCGCGTTAAATATTTTCCTAGTCGGGACATCTATGTGTTCCAACGCCCATTTTAACCATATCACAATAGGGGAAAAGCCACGGCCTTGTTGCTACCTTTTGCAATTCCGACTGAGCGACCACTTTGTATTTGATACACAAGTCATCTTTCTCGTTGTCGCTCGAGTCGTCTGGGCAGTTTATCAGCTCGTATTGCAAGATGTTGAAAACCTATGTTCATGTTTTGACTGTGTCGATGTTTCTAGGCGAGGTATCAGAAATAATATCCGAATTCTGACCTGAACTTTCACCAACTGTTTTGGGCGTTTTTCGTGGAGCCATGATGCAAAATCTCGAGATTATAGTTCCTGTCACAGAGGATGCAAATACAAACAATGGTTATCTCGCTAAACTCGCTCTGTGAAACTAGAATGAAATTCAAATAATGACGGAAATTCTTTTGCTTAGAGTACTCGAGTCTGTGCGGGTCCTTGCTGACACAGCGTTTAATTCTTCTAATAGAAAGATTCTGAAATGAAGCAAGATCTTATTTTCAATCATTCCCCTAATTCATTTATAAATGCCATAAATGTTTGATATTTTGTGACTTGGGATGATCGTAGGAACATTTAATTCTTTACCCGTAAGCTCCACAGGTTTAAAGTTGTTTAAGATATTAATTTATTCAGTTTAATCCTTTAATTAATCGCAATTAGTTCTTAATCCTTTTTCGGCGTTCGTAGTCTCGGACGATTTTATTCTTAGTCTTGGGCGATGAATCCCAAATTTGCGATATTGCGATTTGGTTAATTAACTTTGATCCGACTTAAGTTCTTAATTGATCGTGATTAGTTTATAAATCTCGCGACTTTGGGTATCGAGATTACAAAGGTGTCGTTCTAAGGTAAAACCGTCGAGTCGCGAAGTCACGATAATTAATTAACATTAATTATCGTTAGTCTTGTAATTAACCAGGTTTATCTTAAGTCGCTTTCGCGACTTTGTACATCGGACACTCGAAGGGCGCTCGAGGCGTGACTCCCAAATCGCGAAGCATTAAAATGGTGATAATCGCTGCTCAATGTTTCGATGATCATGATTAAGCTTAACCCGACTTCGCTATTTCGCATGTCGGGACATTGGGAGCTTTGATACGTATAACTGTTAGATCTGCGAAATCCCGAAATTTGAGATTTGAGGTTTATGGTTATTGTTTTTGTTATTTGAAAGAACGGGCGGCTTCAACCTTTTAGTAACTGGAGCATTTGGAAAATATATGTGTTCCAACAGTGGTTAACATGGGGAATGGTCTAGGACAGTCTCTCTTCTTGACGGTCACTCTCAGTAGTGGTCAAGAAGACTGGTCCGCCTCATCGGACAATCATTCTTTCGAAGCTCACAGTTGTGAGCAGTTTCGAAGAATGGGTCGTTTTGGAGGTTGGTGCAGGACAGTGATTTCCTTTGGAAATGGCCTGGACAGTGATTCCCTAGGGCAGATTCATTCTCTCCAAGTTGCACTTTGTTTAGTGCCGGAGGAATGGCCCAGATAGGTGAATGGTCCAAGTTCAACAATCAGGGACAGGCATTCCCTAGGGTAGACTCATTCGCTCTAGGTTGCACTTTGTTTAGTGCCGGAGGAATGACCCAAGATAGGGAATGGTCTAGGCTCAGAAATCAAGACATTTATTCTTCCTTGCTTGAGAAGAATAGTCCAGATAGCTCATCATTGATGTGTTACCTTCTGAGGGCAGATGCTCTTCCAAGATCTCATAGATGTGAGTGGAAGAATGGCCCAGATGATTCAGTTTATATCATAACAATGTTTTCTGTGTAGGTTGATATCAAATGATTGTTATGGAGACTGTATGTCTCTAAACAGTAGATGTATGCTACTGTGGTGGATGTGTTCCACTGATTGTGACTATACGTCACGGATCAAGTATCTATGTGCTACTTGGTGTGGTAGTGTACCACTGGATTGTAGTTGTGTACTACTATGGATAGACACAATTGTGTTCTATTGAATGATATTGTTCCGATTGCGTTGAAGACTATCAGCAGTGTTGGAAATGATTATCAGCTAGATGGATGATCAATGGACAGAGATTTCCCAGACGGAAAATGGTCCAGGACAATTATTCTTCTAGGACATATGTTTGGATTAGAAGAATGGTTCTTGTGTCACTCTATGGAGTGAGTGACTTATCCAGCATCATGTCTGATTACTCAGATGGAGTATGGTTTCGAGAGATGATGCAGTTGATGACATTGATAGTGATGACGGTGCTCATGAACTAATCATAAGATAGTCTATATGACTATGTTGATGTTGCCGGGTAAATGGTATGTTTGTGCTCAAGACCATTACCTTAAATACCTCCCTAGCTAGGAGGGAGTGTTGATATTATGGTAGCTGCGGGAGGTATTTACCTCCACGTGTAAACCTGACGAGAATAGAATATTCCGGGAAGCAAGAAGAAACCCTAATTGATTGGATAATAACCCTAGAAGACAAGTCGGCTCAAGGGAATGACTTGTATTAGGTTATTAGTCTCCAAGAGAAGAAGTCGGCTAAAGGAAATAATATATACTAAAGAATTAGTACCCAAAATGAGAAGTCGGCCCAGGCAGTCTGCCAAATTTAGTATAAATACAGGAGGCCAGTCTTCATTCTGGCAGGCATTCTCAGAACTGCAGAGCAAACTTGTGCGCACTGTAGTTGGGCAATTTTGTGCGCAAGTTTGGAGAAGAGTTGCTGTTGCAGCTACTGTAACTAGCAGATTTTGTTTTGGCTTGGACTATCTCTTGGTTATGGTTTGGACTATTTGATAAGCTCTTGTTTGGTGCACTATTCTTGGAGAAATGTGCGCTACCCTTTGTTTGGCTATCTAGCCTAGGGTTTGCTTATGGAATGATTCTCTGTCAAGGTTAAGGTGCTCAGAGGGTGGCTTCGGCCTATGGTTGGGTGACAATAGTGGTATTGTCTATGGTAAAACGAGCACATTCTAACACACACAACATTCCTTCTTCGTCTCAGAGAGGATTAACACACCCATCTCATGGGCACACCCAACTCATGGGCTCTCTCTCAAGCCGACTCACTCAGTCTGTGTCTCGGAGGATGTCTCACGCAGTTGTAATCATCAACATAAACAAGGGGAAAATATGCCCAACTTTGGCAGATTAAGAGCTTCCGGGACCCCCAGAAGTACCTTGCACCTTTCTAAATCATTCTAAAAGCTTTTAATTTTCTTTGATCCATTTCTATAAGGATCCAAAAGTCTCTTCAAGAGAGACCATTGTAATCAAAGCAATAAAAGAGTGGGCTACGCAACGCCCCATTTGTGTTTCCCCCAAGGGGGGTGGTGTCTTGTGGTTTGGTTTGGCTCATTTTCTTTGGTTTTAGTCACTAATCTTCATCTAAGCAAAAGATAAAATAAACACACAACAACAATAACCACTTTTAGCTTAGTTTCAATTTTTGCAAAAGTAAATTTTGATTGCTAGATTAGATTTCCCTTTTTGCAATTTTACATTTTTTGGGGGAAAATAAACCTGTCCCCTCAACTCCTTTGAAAAGAGGTTGGACAGTGTGGACATAGTAATTAGTGAAACATTTACTTTTATGTCATTTTATTTCTTGCAAATAAACTCGTCCCCTCAGCTCCTCTGAAAAGAGGTTGGTCATTGTGGACTTAGTTTAATTAGAAAACATTTACTTTATTGCAATTTTCCTTTTTGTTGGCAAATAAAATTTTCCCCTCAACTCTCCTAGTATTGTTCCTGGCCCTTCATCTGCAAGCTTAGTCTCGATCTCTGGAAACAAGTTCATACAGAATTGGGGCTGGTCAGTCTGGAGTAGTAATAATTAGGACAATCTCAAAAGAACCTATTGCTTGGTGTGGAAAACCGAATAAAGGGAGTGTGCGAAGTTAAACGAAATACCTCGGGATTGTTCCCCTTCGTGTTGGACCTCTGGCACCTTTATTGAGTTTGTTGGTGAAACCATTTGGGTTTTGGCAAACTCTCCGCAAATTTCCACTCTAGAGATAATGTCTCTAGAGGCCACATTTTAGTTTAGCCTTGTTATCTTGCAATACAATTTCTCACAAACAATAAATTGATCTCATTAATATACTCTAAAAAATTTCAAAGACATTTTCACAAGGCAATCTACATTTTCAGCAACATTACACATTTCACATATTTGGCACTGGTCTCATTATTTACTTTTAAGCCATTTACTTCAAGTACTTATATTTGCTTCAAAGTTTTTTCCATCTTATCTTGAAGTATCTAATTT
>ML788733.1:30781-49318 GCA_009831015.1 Picea engelmannii
TGTGAGACGGAAACAATGAAGGTTTTGATTCTACACTCATGGATTCCATTATGTCATTCAAAACTGTAAATTAAGATACATGTTAATTATTTATCTAAAAGCTGATATGGCTATTAAGTTTCCAATACAAACTGTGTATTGACTTGAAGTTATCAAAGTAGTGTCACCCCTAAATGACTGGCAGTTCAAATTTCAAATAAGTGAGAATCTAAATCATACACAAATACAAACCAACATCACTCATCCAGATTCACTGCTTTGTTTAATTGAAACATCTCCATGATGTTGAGAAGTGCAACAATTTTAAGCCTACCTTAATAGAATAGTAATCAACATTAAAGCACTTCATATCATTCCCAAATAATGAATTTTTCCTCAATTAACGCTTCTTGGAGAATAGGAAAGCATATATATCACAATATGTGAAAGTAAAAAATAATACATGCAGAATGTTGGAACTGAAAAGTACCGGAGTTTTTTCAGATGCTAAATCCATAGAATCAGAATCCTTGAAACGAGGTTTTTTGGTAGCTTCTAAATCCACCCTGCAAAGATTAGAACACAGTTCATATTGCCTCAGGACTGTCTATAAGAATAACCTTCAGAACAGGAAAGCTGATAACATGAGAAACAATTTACAATTCAAACATATTTTACTTGCAGCAGCACTGTATACCATTGAGCTTATTGTATTTACAGTAGAAAAAATGGGTACAGAAGTAATATGAAACCACATATATTACATAAATGATCCAAAACTTTCCTGCACTCAGAAAACATACAGTAAAAACTTAAAAGACCAAACATCTTACCCTAAATGATTGCATAAACGAAACAACCAAGGATCTTCCTTCAAATATTCCCCCAATAATCCAATGGCATCTGACTCTGATCCATAAGATTAATAGCATTAGAAACTATTGGAAAAGAAATTAGGCACATATTGTATCATATGTAGGAAATGACTGCCATCTTGACATCATCATCAAAGAAGGTAAGAAAAATATTGCAACTCTGACCATCACAAATTATGCAATCCCAAAACAGTTATCAGTTAAATCAGACAGGCAAGAAATCAAATCCAGTACCAAACATTCTGTACCAAGAATCATGCTCTACCTGAATGTTTAGAACGAAAGAAAAGCATTCATATACAGCCCTGCATTCCCTAATGCAAACCTATAAACATGCAGCCTAAATTATACAAAATAGATTGAGAACAGGCAATTTCACATACTATTAAGCATTTCTATCTCATGTTCCTTAGAGAATGACCATCACTAGCCTTTTTGTAAGCAAAAAATTCGCCCTTTCCTCTGCTTGCTTAGAGATCTCTGCCCCCACTATTGCCCCTGCCAACTATGCCTTCGCAACTTATGCCCCTATCTCTCTATTCCAACTAATGTCTCTATATTTCCTGTAGATCCTTTGGTGGGCTGGTTTAGGGGCAATTGGATCGAATAGAACCTGCTATTGGCTATAGCACTTCTCCGTGCCTGGATATGTATCCGCAGGGGAATTCTGTTGATATATTTATCAGATAATTTCAATAGCATTATGTAGGTAACAAATGCTAATTGGAAACTTGATCATGGAAAAGACTCTCACCTGATGCCAATAGCAAGACTCTAATAATTTATCAAGCGCATTCACATGTAATGGAACTCGAGACACATCCTACAATTACTCTAGTAAGCAGTGAGCGGATGGAAAGAGGGTCATTTTCTCTTTTGCAGAGTTCCAGTAAAAGCTTTTGATATAGGCTTATTTTTAACAAAGATTTCTTAATTGAAAATGTCAAAATTTCCTTCAGTATATTATGTTTACAATAGACAGATTTTCCTGATAATGGCAAACTTTACATGCATCTTTCCTTAAGGCTTTTGCTTGCTGTTATAGGAAAAAATACAAAAATAAACAATTACCACAAACCAGTTCTTGGACCAAAAAAATGTTTTAATAAGAAAAACATTTTTTTTCTTGTTTTGAACAAACCTTTCTCTTCTTGTAGTTTGATGAAACAATTGTCACCCAGCATGCATTTGAGGCATAATCTATTTCAGTAGCCTTAGAAAACTGTTCATATTATATGGATAATAAAAATGAACTGTTTCATTTTTAGTTAATTTGTTGATTTTTTTCCTTCAACCCCAACAAAATGACTTTGAATAGTCTATAGTTAACCTGCTAACAGAGCATGTACCAGAAAAATATATATTGCAGATTGTTGATATTATGGTAGCTGCAGAAGGTATTAACCTCCAGTTGTAACCTTTGACAAGACTAGAATATTCCAGGAAGCAAGAGAAACCCTAAAGACTTGGATGATAACCCTAGAAGACAAGTCAGCTAAAGAGAATAATTGATATTGAGTTATTAGCTCCCAGAAAGAGAAGTCGGCCCAGTCAGCCAAGATGGAGCAGTATAAATGGAGGGCACTAGAGCTCATTTGAGTCTCACTCACTCACAACTGCATAAGATCTGTAGTGTGCAAGTTTGGAGAGGAGCTGCAGCTACTGCAACTTGTATTTTGGTTTCTGGCTTGGACTTTCTGCTTGGTCTTTGGTTATCTTGTCTTGGTGCATTAGCCTTGGTTGGCTATTGATTTGCCACCGGAATTATTCTCTCTGTCAAGGTTAAGGTGCTTGGGGGTGGCCTTTGTGCCTATGGTTGGGTGACAATATTGCTATATTGTCTATGGTTAAACGAGCACACCCACTTTTCTAACAAGTTATGGGCCCACACCTCCTTCAGTCAGTCTAACCATTGGAAGAAAGCTAAGCCATAAGATTATCAAGCTCGTTGAAGAACTACTGCTAGGGTTTCTAGCAGGTGCAGTTACTGAAGCACTGTCGCTAGGGTTACTAACAGGTGCAACTGCAAACCCTAAAACTCTTGCCCAACACCTTATGATGGAACACCTTACTCAAGGAGAGCATATTCTAGTGCCCCTTAGTCCAGCGCACCTATGGGCACTCTCAGAAGGAAAAAACGTCAAGGTTGAGATTTTGGGTCAAAGTCAACATTTGACCAGTCAAAGTCAAAGTTTGACCAGCTATCAGTCAACATAAATCATGAATGAAAAGACAGATCATCTACACTATTCAGCTCTTACAGGAACTCTTGAAGATGACATGTGGAGAATTGACAGTGGAGCTTCCAAACATATGACAGGAAACCAAGTCAAACTCTACAGTTTGAATGAAAAGAAGACATCCTACAAGGTAGAACTTGGAGACAAGARCACCTATCCAGTCGAAGGAATTGGTCAAGCCTCCATCAAATTGAAATCAAGTAACAATGTTCATTTGAGTAATGTCTTATATGTACCTGGGTAACCTGGTTTAGAAAAGAACCTTGTATCCATATCTTGCCTAGAAGACAAAGGAAATAGAATAGCCTTTGTAGATGGTGAAGTACTATCTTGGTCTAGAGACTCCAACATAGAGAATGCTAGAGTTATTGGAACTCGTGAAGGCAGATTATATAGACTACTAGAACGTAATGATGAAGCTCTTATACATGATGAAGTCAATCACAGTGAACTTTGGCATAGAAGGTATGCTCATCTTAACTATCAAGCATTACCTTTCCTCAAGAAAATGGTTGAAGGAATACCAAAACTACAATCTACACATGAAGGAAGTTGCAAAGGATGTGCACTTGGTAAAAATGTTAAGAAGCCATTCTCAAGTAGCAATAATAGATCTAAGGAAATCCTAGATCTAATACATTCAGATGTTTGCAGTCCGATGCTAGTCAAATCTCTAGGAGGCTCTCTTTATTATGTAACCTTCATAGATGATTACTCAAGAAAGAATTGGTTATACCTCTTGAAGACAAAGGACGAAGTTTTCAGCAAGTTTCAAGAATTCAAAGCAGAAATAGAAAACCTCACAAGCAAGAAAATCAAGACTTTGAGAACAGATAACGGAGGAGAATACACATCCAAAGAATTTGTTGCCTTTTGCAAATCAGCAGGAATTAGGAGGGAGCTAATCGTTCCTCATAATCCTCAACAAAATGGTGTAGCAGAAAGGAAGAATAGATCCATTGAGGAAATCTTGAAGGCACTAATGAACGATCAAGGTTTATCCATGTATTTATGGGGAGAAGCAACCATGACAGCAATATATGTTCAAAACATATGTCCCCACCGCATATTTAAGGACATGACTCCAGAAGAAGCCTTCTCAGGAAAGAAACCCAATGTGGAACACTTAAGAATCTTTGGGTGCCTTGTTTACATCCATATCCCCAAGGATAAAAGGAAGAAACTAGAACCCTCAGGAAAGAAGGGCATATTTGTTGGATACAATGAATCATCCAAAGCCTACAGAATCTATATTCCAGAACAACATAAGATTGAAGTAAGCAGAGATGTAACCTTCAATGAGAAGATGGCTTTCAAGAAATCTATAGAAGAATCCATGGAAGAAGAAGAACATGAAGAGCCTAAAGAAGAAAGCACCTATCTTCCAGAAAGTCTGAATGAAGAACCAGAACAACTTGATCATACGATGCAACTATGTGAACCTATTGAATCGGTTATTGTACCCAAAACCAGAAAACGTCCAGCTTGGTGTAATGTCCCCCACCTCTTGATGAAGAGGTTTGGAAAGACTTAGTGGTTTAGTCATCCCCACTAGACCATAGTCTCATGCAGCATGGGGAAAGGTCAGCTAACTCAATGTTATATTTTGACGTTGACTTGGAAAAAGGTAAAAAGGGTAAAAAGTAACTCAATGAAGGAATAGAGTGCTTGAGGTTGAGTTAGGAGTTGAACCTAAGGGTTAACTTAACTCAACAGAGAAACAGAAAAGAGGTATAAAAGAAAGCCTAGGACGCACCTCTCACATCATCTTGGATATTATTGTATTTGGCTATTGGGCTCTTGAGCACACAGTTTTGAGGGTTTTGAGATTACAAACCCTAGAGAACAACTCAGTGGTGAAAGATTCCACTCACCTTGTTCCAAGCTTGGTCTCGGGGATGAAATACGCCACCCGCACCATTCTATAGTCTTCACAGTTACCATCATTGATCCAGGAGGGCAGTAGGTCGTACCCTTCAAGGTTTTCCAGCAGGGGCGCATCATTTCTTGGAGAGGAGTTCGATCCAGCCTTGTGACAGGGTCTATTGACATTCTAGCACTTGGGTATTACTTGCAGGGCCTTGTTCATCAGATTTGGAGCATTTTGGGAGGGTTACTCCTGCTAGATTATTATCTGGAGCTTTGGGACATTTTTGAGAGAAGGAGGGCGCAACTGTGATTCAGATCTATCCAGTTTGGGAGGGTTATACCTCAGATCTGACACTGAGACTTCTCCCAGGAGCTTGTGGTGGTTCGATCTATCTTTCTAGAGATTTTCAGGGTGTTTGGAGGCCTCCTCCATCAAGGCCGAAATAGTGAGCTTGACAGTCTTCAGGAGGGCGCAACCTGGATTAGGGTTTTAGCAGTTTGCAGGGGTAAACATTAGCATCTAGATTTCAGACTTCAGGGAGGGCTTCTACTTGCCTCGATCTATCTTTCTGTGGAGTTTAGTACTATTTGGAGATCTCTTTCAGCTAGGCCGAAATCTTGGTCTTCTCATCTCTTCAGCAGGACGTGCCATCAGCTAGGGGGGGTTTGGACATGACCCTGGTTCTTCTTGCATTGACCTTCATTTGTATATTCAGCCTTTGGAGGCTTGTTTTGTCTTATCAGGAGCATTTTGTAGCAGCTAATATATTATCTCTTGGAGCCATCTAATGTTATTCCAAATCTGCATCCATTTTGTATCAGGTTTCTTCTTTTCATAATAATAAAGGTCAGATCTATGCTTTTGAGTTCTATATCTTGTGTACTGGTTAGAGCTTGTATTGTCATTGAGTATATCTTCATATATGTGCTTAATAACTGAATATAACCCTAAGGTCGAAACTTGAGAGGCCAACCTGCAAACACACACAAACAAACAAGGAAATCAGTGGTCAGTTAGTGTTCCAAGCAAAAAATTTGGCTTGGGAACATTACACTTGGCTTGAAGCTACTCTACAAGAAGCAGAAAGACTCAAAGCTCCAAGTGGCACCTTCAAAGAAAGCAAAAATCCCAAAATATTCTCCAGCTATGCAGCTTGTATGACAAAGCTTATAAAGGAAGAACCCACCACATTTGAAGAAGTAGCTTGGAAGAAACAGTGGAAAGAAGCCATGACAGAAGAACACCAATCTATCATGAAAAATGATGTGTGGGAAATCGTGCATAAACCCAAGGAAAAATCAGTAGTAACCTCAAAATGGGTCTATAAGATCAAACATACAATAGACGGAAGCGTGGACAAATACAAGGCAAAGTTCATAGCTATAGGGTTCTCCCAGAAGGAGGGAGAAGATTATGACAAAACCTTTGCTCCCATTGCCAGATATACTTCTATTAGAGCCATTATGTCTCTTGTTGCTTCCATGGGATGGAATCTACATCAGATGTGTTGAAATATTGTAACTACAAAGTGTATTCTATTTATTATTGAGTCATTATTGATTAGATCAATCCCCTTTTGTGGATTGATCATGTCGAGCTTTGTAAATGACCAAATCCCTTTTTGTGGATTGATCATGTCGAGCTTTGTAAATGACCAAATCCCCTTTTGTGGATTGGTCAAACCCTAATTATATCTTGCAAATTAAGAAGTCGGCCCCAGGCCTAATTAAAGTGGTTTTAACCACTAAGTGAAGAAGTTGACCCTGCCTAGTGAAGAGACACCTCCCTAGCACCTGCCAACTAATATAAATAAGAGAGGCTAGCGCCTCATTCACTCACTCACTCATTCCACTCAACAAGTGCGCAAGTTTGGAGATAGCTGCAGTTGGGAGAAGAAGGAAGAGAGAGGCGCATTGCTCAGTGTTGGATATTCTCTAGTGTTTTGGTTTATTGTCTTGGCATTGTATTGGCTATCTATATTAAGGAAGCTTTTGTTGGGTTTTCTCCCCCATGAGGGTTTCCCAAGATAAATGATGTGTATTTTGTGATTGTGTTTCTCTAAGTGATCCTACCTATGTTATTGTTATCTAGTAAATTGAAAAGAAACTTAATAGTTGCTCTAAAATTAACATGGAATCAGAGCTAAGCTGAAGAGAGCACCTTTCATTGGATAAGCAAAAACGTCACTGTTGTCGTACAAGAACATTAGGGCTTTTATTGAAGAGGAATTTCATCCTAAAACTCATCAAGGAAGTGTGCCCTAGCCTAGCGAGCTCATTGGCAGCTTGAGCACACTTTTTCAGTGGACAAAATGTTGATATTATGGTAGTTGCGAGAGGTATTTACCTCCACGTGTAAACCCAACGAGAATAAAATATTCCGGGAAGCAAGAAGAAACCCTAATTAGTTGGCTAATAACCCTAGAAGACAAGTCGCCTCAAAAAGATAATTTGTATTAGGTTATTAGCCTCCAAGAGAAGAAGTCGGCTAAAGGAAATATTATATACTAAGAAAATAGCCACCCAAAATGAGAAGTCGGCCCAGGCAATTTGCCAGTTTTAGCATAAATACGAGAGGCCAGTCTTCATTCTGGAAGGCATTCTCGGAACTACAAAAGCAACAATTGTGCGCACTGCAGTTGGCCAGTTTGTGCGCAAGATTGGAGGAGAGTTGCAGTTGCAGCTAGCAAATTTTGGTTTTGTCTTGGACTATCTCTTGGTTATGGTTTGGACTCTCTGATCAGCTCTTGCTTGGTGCGCTATCCTTGGAGAGAGAGGTGCACTATCTTGTTTGGCTATCTAGCCTAGGGTTTGCCTCCAAAATGATTCTCTGTCAAGGTTAAGGTGCTCGAGGGCGGCTTCGGCCTATGGTTGGGTGACAATAGTGATATTATCTATGGTTAAACGAGCACATCCATCATATTCTAACAAGTTATGGGCCCACACCTCCTTCATTCAGTTTAACCACTGGAAGGGAGCATAGCCATAAGGATACTAAGCTCGTTGAAGAACTGTCGCTAGGGTTTCTAGCAGGAGCAGTTACCAAAGCACTGTTGCTAGGGTTACTAGCAGGTGTAGTTGCAGAAACCCTAATCCTCTCGTTGAGGCACCTTAAGTGAAGGGATTGACCTAATTTCCGGATAGACTAATGCACCCTAGCCTAGCGCATCTCTTGGTACTCTCAGCAAGCTAAGACGTCAAGTTTGAGTTTTTGGTCAAATCTAGGGTTAACCAAGTCAAGGCAACCATGACTTACTCTATGAAGTCAGAAAACAAGTTAAATGGGGCTTCTAACTTCAGAGCATGGAAGACAAGGATCGACCTCATCTTTGCCAAGAATAAAGTGTTGGGTATCATGAAAGGAAAGATTGTGGAACCAGAGTTTGAAGAAGGAAAGGAGAAGGAACCGTAGAACGTTGCAGTTATGGAGAAGTTCAAAGACAGTGACATCAATGCCATGAGTATCATGGTGGACTCTATAAAAGACCACTTGATACCCTCCATCTCCCATCTTGACTCATCTAAGAAGATGTATGATGCCCTATCAAACCTCTTCTCAGTCAGAAACATTGGACAAGTAATGAGTCTGAAGAATGAGCTCCGTGACATGAAGAAGAATGATGATGACATCATACTTTGTGCGAATCTCTCAGTTAAGAGATCAACTACAAGCTATTGAAGAGATCATTTCAGAAAAGAAATTGGTAAACATAGTACTCAATGGTCTTCCCAAGACATGGGATGCATTTGCCACAAGCATGAACACAAGGAAGGAGTATCCTACATTTGAAGAACTTTGGACTTCTTGTGCACAAGAAGAATCAAGGATCGGTGCAAAAGAGAAACCCCAAAAGAAGTACGATGATCAAGTCTTCACAGGAAGGTTCAAGGATTTCAAGAATAAAAAGAAGTTTGGCTCCAGGAAGAAACCAAATCAAGAGAAAGATATGTCAATAATACAATGCTTCAATTGTCGAAAGTATGGTCACTACAAGAATCATTGTCCCGAGTTAAAGAAAAGGAAGGAAACACACAAAGCATCAGTTGTCGAAGAAAGTGAACCCTCAAAGAAAACCAAGCAGGACAAAACAAACTTCTTCTTCTAAGACAAGGTAACAATACTCTTCATAGTTCTTGTACATACCATGTTTTGCATATCTATTTATAGAAGATAAATATGTTCAAAGAGAAACTATACCTATGGAAGGACAACAAGAAAAGGAATGCTATCACAATGACTACAAGTCAGGCAATACACATGAAAGGATGAAGTACATCAACAAACCCTAGTAACAATTCATGTGGAAGCTATTACATAAGTAACAGTTGCAAGATAAGCCAAAATCAGAATCAATCTTGAAGAAACCTAGAAGAAGTAAAGACAAAAAGAAGTCAACAATCAAGAGGAAATTCGAAGAGGACTCATGACACTTTGCAGAAGGCAATAAGGATGCAGACGGAAGCATGGGCTCTCTTAGTTGGAGGGAGCTGATTACAGAATTCCAAAAAGAAGAACATGCATGAAGAAAGGATTAGGAGGGAGCTAATCCTAAATAATATGATCCATTGAAGATGATGAAGTATCTATCCATGTTCCCTTCAATGGTAGCAACCATGAAAAGCAACACGTGTTCAATTTGACTTTAGAAGAAGTCTTCTTCGAAAAGAATCCTTGTAGTATCCCCGGTTGTCCATCCACATCCGTGATCCTATGGTGAAAGGAAGAAGTTGGAATCTTCAGGGCATGGAATCTATAGAAAACTCCATGGACCCAAGAGCTAAAGAGAAACATGAGGAGGAACATGAAGATTCCAAGAAACAAACAAAAGCCAGAACAACCAGTCATTGTATCAAGAATCACACGACTACCAGCCTAATATGAACTCACCGAAAGCAATCAAGCAGAGGAACTCAAAGTTGTGATGAAGAACAGTGTATGGAAGACTTATGAATGAAAGCATTGCGAGATCCAGGACTAGAGGTTCTCCCAGATGGAGGGAGAAGACTATGATGATTGTTTGTTCTAGTAAACCAGACATACATCTACATGAGGCATTATATCGTCCACAATATCCATGGGTTGGAGCTAACATCAGACAAATGTAAGGATTGTTCTCGTCAACAGAGTAATCAAATAAAGAAGTGTATAGCAACCTCAAGGTTTTGAGGTATACCAAAAAGAGACTCTTGTATGCAGATGGAAGAAGACAACTTGATAGAGAGCCTCCAATGCACAGCAAAAGCATGGTGAAAAACTTTCTATAACAGAGATATTGTATCAGAATGGTTACTTAGAAGCTCAGGATGATGGATTGCTAATCCATGAAAAACACTCATGATGGCAGAAGAAGTACCACTTGGATATGTTCCAGTTTGACCCTTCCCACGATGTTATGAGCTAGTAGGAAACAAAAGATGAATCCAACAATGATATACTATAATGATCAGAGCTATATGAAGCCTTCAGAGAAAACCAGTGTTCCAGAAAGACCGAAGTACATTGAGATCAAGCATTACATTCTCCGTGATGAAGTCCAGAAAATAGAAAGTGGTTCTCCAATATATATCTCCACGGATGAGAAGATAAGCAAACATTTTGGTAAAGCCTCTGTCCAAGATGAAAGAGTTTGCGTACTCAAGCTGGAGCTCGTGGAGATGACTTCCTTATTGAAAAAGGAAGAGATGACTCCCAGGTTGGGAGGGAGCACAGATGTGTTATTGACTTATGGACAGTCATTTTTCAGTTCGAAAAATGGTCCAGGATGAGCAGTTCCTTTCCAGTTCGGAAAGTGGTTTGAGATTTCAGACGGACAGGCATTTTCCAGTTCGGAAAATGGTCCAAATCGAACTGTCATTTTCGTAATGAAAATGGTTCGATGGATTGTTGATGTACCATAGACAGCGATTTCCCATTGTGGTTAAGATGGGGAATGGTCTAGGACAGTCTCTCTTCTTGACGGTCACTCTTAGTAGTGGTCAAGAAGACTGGTCTGCCTCGTCGGATAGTCATTCTTTCGAAGCTCACAGTTGTGAGCAGTTTCGAAGAATGGTCCGTTTTGGAGGTTGGTACAGGACAGTCATTTCCTTAGGAAATGGTCCAGACAGTCATTCCCTAGGGCAGATTCATTCTCTCCAGGTTGCACTTTGTTTAGTGCCGGAGGAATGGCACAGATAGGTGAATGGTCCATGTTAAACAATTAGGGACAGACAATCCCTAGGGAAGATTCATTCTCTGTAGGTTGCACTTTGTTTAGTGCCGGAGGAATGGCCCGGATAGGTGAATGGTCCAGGCTCAGAAATCAGGACAGTTATTCTTCCTTGCTTGAGAAGAATAGTCCAGATAGCTCATCGTTGATGTTTTACTTTTTGAGGGTAGATGCTTTTCCAGATCTCACATATGTGAGTGGTAGAATGGCCTAGATGATTCAGTGTATATCATAACAATGTTTTCTGTGCAAGTTGATATCAGATGAAATGATTGTTATGGACACTATATGTCTCCGGACAGTAGATGTATACTATTGTGGTGGATATGTTCCACTGATTGTGACTATATGTCCCTGATCAAGTATCTATGTGCTACTTGGTGTGGTAGTGTACCACTGGATTGTAGTTGTGTACTACTATGGATAGACATAGCTGTGTTCTATTGCATGACATTGTTCTAATTGCCTCGAAGACTATCAGTAATGTTGGAAATCAACTAGATGGATGATCAATGGACATAGATTTCCCAGACGGAAAATGGTTCACGACATTTATTCTTCTAGGACATATGTCCGGATCAGAAGAATGGCTCTTGTATCACTCTGTGGAGTGAGTGACTTATCCAGCATCATGTCTGATTATTCAGATGGAGTATGGTTTCGAGAGATGACGCAACTGATGACACTGAAAGTGATGATGGTGTTGATGATCTAGTCATGAGATAGTCTATACAACTATGTTGATGCTACCAGGTGAAAGGTATGTTTGTGCTCAAGACCATTACCTTCAAATACCTCCCTAGCTAGGACGAAGTGTTGATATTATGGTAACTGCGGGAGGTATTTACCTCCACGTGTAAACCTGACGAGAATAGAATATTCCAGGAAGGAAGAAGAAACCCTAATTAGTTGGCTAATAACCCTAGAAGACAAGTCGACTCAAGAAGATAATTTGTATTAGGTTATTAGCCTCCAAGAGAAGAAGTCGGCTAAAGGAAATATTATATACTAAAAAAATAGCCACCCAGAATGAGAAGTCGGCCCAGGCAGTTCGCCAGTTTTAATATAAATACAGGAGGCCAGTCTTCATTCTGGCAGGCATTCTTAGAACTGCAGAAGCAACACTTGTGAGCACTACAGTTGGCCAGTTTGTGCGCAAGTCTGGAGGAGAGTTGTCGTTGCAACTGCTGCAGCTAGCAGATTTTGGTTTTGTCTTGGACTATCTCTTGGTTATGGTTTGGACTCTCTGATTAGCTCTTGCTTGTTGCGTTATCCTTGGAGAGAGAGGTGCGCTATCTTGTTTGGCTATCTAGCCTAGGGTTTGCTTCCGAAATGATTCTCTGTCAAGGTTAAGGTGCTCGGGGGTGGCTTCGACCTATGGTTGGGTGACAATAGTGATATTGTCTATGGTTAAACGAGCACATCCATCATATTCTAACACAAAACTCATGGAAAGTGAAACCCTATTTTTCAATGGTACCAAAAAACTAGAAAATTAGGAAACTAGAACCAGTACCAAAAGTACCAGTCCAGAATTGCGCAAGCTCAGTTTCAAGGGGTAAAAGTTGGATTTTCAGAAAACTGATTGCACCAGGCTACTCGCCTCAGCCTAGCGCACATCTTGGTAAGTTCAGATCTAAATTCCGAGCACTTTCATTTTTTTGGTCATTTTCCCAGCTTCAGGTGAAGATGTCTGCAAGCACCAAGCTTATTGACAAGTTAGAAGGTGTGGATAACTTCCGTGCCTGGAAGTATAGGATTGCACTCATTCTTGAAGAAAATGACCTAGCAATATTCATCAAAGAAAATGTACCAAAACCCACAGATGCTACAGCTAAAGCAAATTACCAAAAGGACATGGTTAGGGCCAAAAGAATCATTGCAGACTCTATCAAAGATCACTTGATCCCTCAATTGGCATCTAAAGATACCCCAAAATAAATGTTGATGCCCTAACCAGATTGTAGGAAGGAAGAAACATTAACCGAAAGATGAACTTGAGAACTCAACTCAAGAATACTATGATGCAGAAAGGAGAAACAGTTCATGAATATTTCTCTAGAATCTTTCAATTCAAGGAACAACTAGAAGCAATTGGACATACCCTAGATGAAGACGAACTCATAATGACAACTCTTAATGGTCTCACAAGACCTTGGGATGCATTCATCCAAACCATTTATGAATGGCTTGCAAGGAACATCACGGTTTTGGGTGTCTTTTTAAACTTTCGTCAAACACTTTGTTGATCTACTTGTTTAGATGTGTTTACTTGCAGGATGGCGTCTTGATTTCGGCCTTAGGGTTTTAGTTGATGATTTATACATGTGTTGCAACAATAAACAAAGAGATTCAATCATGGAACATACCTCAACCCTATGCAATATGATAGACAAGCCAAAACATCTCAAATCTGCTTTTATTCATGAAATAGAAGAACCTGCTACAATGAAGATGCCGATCTGGAATGCTCAACAGATGGCTAAGAAGATAGACAATAGAAGTTGCTACAAAAAGCTCCCAATAATACAAAATAAGCCTCCAAAGGCTAGATAAGAGATGAAGACCAATACCCAGGGAGATCTGGGCCGTATGAAGTGCCAAACCCCCACTGGAAGATGTCACACCTTGCTGGAATGTTGAAGCATCCTCAATAATTCGGCCCAACTGTCAAAAGTGTCCAATCACCTCAAGAAATATGTCAAACAGTAGATCGGGTGATGGCAAGAGCAACCCACGGGCTCAAATCTCCAAGATCCCCCTCAAACCCTAGGGATCTGACTTTCCTCCAAGAATGATTCGCCCCCCCTGGATGCCTGAAACCCTAATAATTCAGCCTCTCTCCTAGAGACCTCCAACAACTCCACCAATCCAGTAGAATGATAGATCGGGGCACGGCAATGAAAACCCAACTGCTCAACTAGGCAAAATACCTGCTAGATTCTTAGATCTAGCTACCCTCCAAGATGTGGTGCGCCCTCCTCTTGGGAAATCATCCCACTCTCAATACAAATGAATCCACCACCAAACCACCTCTGAAGTCCACCAAGAATAATGCTATGACACCTGCAAAGGAAACCCAATACCTGGAATTCCAAAATCACTTCTCCTCAGCTAGGACGAATCCTCCCTCAATGGATGGTGTGGCCCTCTTGCTGGAAACCCTGACTGGTGCGCCCTCTCTCTCTCTCTCTCTGCCCCTACAACTAATGTAGAATCCTCCTGCAACTGAGTAGATCTGGAACTAGAATGGTGTGGGAGAGTATTGCATCTCCGAGACCAAGCTTGGGACAAGCTAGCTGGAATCTTTCACCACCGAATTGTCCTCTAGGGTTTGTTAAGTCAAAACCCTCAAAACCCCCAATGCTAGGCTCACTAACTAAAAGCCAGATATCAAAAGATGATCATACATGAATGAATGAGTAGAGGCCCTTGCCTTTCCTTTATACTTTTTGACTCACCTTGTCCCTCCAAAGTGACTTTCATTTTATTAATATTTAATTAATTAATTAATTAATCACTTTAATTAATTAATTAACCTTTTTACCTCTGAAAAACACGTTATCTCTCCTTGTGGCTTCCCTGGCCACTAAAAGTCACTTCTCACTATCCCATCCTGTAGTGTTGCTCCTCCCAATTCCAATGAGTTATTACACTGAGAGGTTCCTCCAAGTAATGTGCCCAAAATGACCTCTTCAGTGAATTTAATTAACTTATAGCCCAAAATAGTCAAAATCATGGAAATCGTCGGAATGCAACGGAACCAAAGCCAACTTGTGCGGAATGGCTCATAATGATGCAATATGATGATCAATGCAAGACGGACCCCACAATGCCTCTCAATAATCCCTGTACTCGCTATAACATCCATCTGACTACTGTGGTCATCATAAACCTCTGCATTGTGATGATGTCCCAAAGTGGGGACATTACACAATAAAATAATAGATCAAGGAGCCAAAGGGCAGTCATACAAGTGCTTCCTCTTGACAAAAGCTATGAGGTCATGACTGCTCCAACATGTTACTATAATGGAGAATCTTCTCTGCACATCATATGTTTTATTCTTCCTGATGTTTTCCTTTAGATCGGTATACAAATATTTGTAACTATGTTTACAATTTCTCTTCTTACAAAGAGGCAATTTAATTTATATGAACATTTTAGATAAATAGATAACTCTTCAAGGAAAAAAAAGAACTTCATCAGAAAGCCAAAACCTCACTTCATAATAAACATATTACAAGTTTCAAATATTGAAAAAAATAATTTGGTGTGGAATTATTACTTGTGTCTTCTTCACTGCGTCCAGCATAATTCTTGTTTAGAGTCGGCAATATCTTCATTGTGTGCTTTACCTAAAAAACAAAACCCCAAGTTAAGTAAGGAAATGCAAAAATAAAAGAATGCTTAAGTAGTCCAATGTTGTGAAAGGGTACAAGAGAAGAAATGAAATGCACAATCCCTCAAGCCTGACATAAGGGGTAAACCACAAACAATATAAATTTTTTTAAGTAAACCAACCAGATTCACCTTATCAAATGCCTCCTATCCTGAAAATACCATTGAAACCGCATATAAACTAATCTCTTTAAAAAAGAACAACAAAATATTTCCCAAATCTATGCCAAAAAGGATTCAAATGTAAAACATTATAAAAATATCTAACCAATAATTATGCTGGGAGCTCTGTAAATGTTACCATGTGAAAATAGGCTAATTCCAGGTGTTGATACTAGAAAATCATGGGGGGTTGTATAGAGAAAGTAATTCATGCATTTACCAAGCCCAGATCAATTGCAACTGTATGCTTCACTAACAATTGCTCATAATCACAATAATAATTGATGGTGTTAATTTTGATTTGATAAACAATAATATCACAACACATATCGAGTTCGAAAGCATTTGTGACCAAAGGAAAAAACTTTTACATAAACATCTAGATTCCAAATTATTCACTTCTGGTATGCAAAAACCTGATAAGTGATATATTTATAAAGGACCTTTAGAAAAAGATAACCTTATTATTTTTAAAATCAATGCTTAATTTTTACTTAGTATGCTTAATTTTTACATAGTATGCTTAATTTTTACTACATATATCTTTGATGATCAAGCCTTTTTCTAAGGTTTCATGAGGTATTTATCATGTTATAGTCCTTAAGTGGTGCACCCTATGTCCAAACCTAGGTGGATCTTCTATTTTGTTATTATGTTGTTTTCATGTTGGTCTTTGCTAGGAGATACATCTTGTTTCCATGGTACAACACTCGTTGGAGCGCACCCCCGCCCCCCCCTCATTGGCACACATGTTCATGTTGATTTAATCTGTTGGTGACTACTGGGACATTGAACTATGGTTTTATTTGAGCATTAACCTTTGTGCACACATGTTGAGGTTGATTTAACCATTTAATGGTTAAATTAATCCATTTTATTACCTTGGAGGTTAATGGCTTGAGCACCCTACTTTAGTTAGTTGTTCACACTTGGAGGGGTTATTTGGAGGTTATTTGAGGATTTATTATGGACACTCCTCGCTTGGGCACAGTCTCCAAGGCATTCATGAATATATCATTGATGGAGATGTTGGCACATTCTCCTAGGGCCCCCTCTCTCTTCTGCACATGGTTTGGTGGAATCAATGGATGGTATTGGAAACAACACATGGTTTTGACATGGACATTGATGAGGTCTAACCACTTTGCGCACTCCTTTCTAGGGAACACTTCACATGGAGATATTTTATTATTTATTGGGTTGTTGATGTAGTTGCATGCCATAGTTTTCTAGGGTGCACCTCTCCTAGGTGCTCTCTCATCTTTATTGCATGGATATTTCTGCTACACTTGTCATTTTGACCTTCATCAAAGAGTGCCCTCACCACTTTGACTTGGCACATATATTATTTTATTCAAGGTGGATATGGAGTGCTTTTATTGAGAGGCGTGTAGCATACTTAAAGGGCCACACATGTGGCCATCGCATGCATTTGCATGGTCTTTTTACCATTGTTGGAGCATATCCTTAGAGGGCACACTTGTGGAGACACTTCTTTCTATTTATGGAGGTATATATTTTATTATTTCATCAAATTTTGGCATGGTCAAGACTCAAAACCCTAATTCGCCCTTATCTCGTTGGATTTGTCTTGTTCAAGACGGCCCACTTGCCATTTGGAGGTTCAACTACTTCAGTGCTTGTGGAGAGCTCCATCTACTTGGCACCTTGGACACTCATCCAAAAAGTTGGTTGCCTTGGGATTCACACTTGCTAGATTGGTTACATGCATCTTTTGGACCAATTGTTATTTTTGGAGGTTGGTTATGGATCAATCTTCTAGTGGACTATTTTATTGTTTTATCTCTCATGCACCTTGGAGGCCACACTCTACGAGATCTTCTAGATGGACCCTGCGCACATCCTCCTAGGTTTGACATTGTTTTATTCTATTTTGCATGCATCCATGCTTGAAGGGAGAATTCTATGTGGACATCTTGCATGTTGACCTAGTTCTCATGAGTATTTTTAGTTGTGCGCCTTCTCTTGGAGACTCTTTGATGTAATCTCTTTCCTATTTTTGGATGAGCATGAGTTCTCCTTAAGAATCTTGTGTCCACATGTTGTGACATGGTCAACCATGGATTGAGGAGAGATCTAAGTACTCTAATTTTATATTATTTCTTTGACTTGTCATGGAGTTAGTTAGCAAAAATACTTGTTTATTGTATGAGAGAAGAGACTCCCTCTATAAAGTCGAGCTCTCTCTCCAATGTAATGTTTGTTGGGACTTTGGGGATTGAGGAGCTCTCCCCTTGGACTTCATTTGTACATCACATGCTTGGAGCATTATGGAGGAATGGAGGTATAACATCTTTTATCCAAGGCTTTTATTGTGCTCTCTAATTTCATATGTCGATTTTTGTAGTAGGAGGTCCTTGTAGTAGTTTATGAATGCCTTGTAATGAACCATGCTTCATTGGGATAGAGTAATGTGAGGGTTTGTCCCTCTTATTGTTATAGTTGTTGTGTTAAAATTTCATCTAATAAACCTAAATGTTGTTGGAATAACATAACCACACTTTTATGGCATGCTTAAGTATGGCACCTTTAGCCTTCATTTTCTACTATAAAAATCAACAAGCTCCAAATGTGTTGAGGCCCATACTTGAATTGCTCGATGACTGGGCCATAGGTGTAACATCTCGCTCTTGCGTACACCTGATGTGACTTATTCTTTGAGGACACTTGCGTGCAAGTGATCCGATTCATTATATGATTGACTACTTCGCTTATGGATTTTGATGATGAGACTGTTGATTATGATGTCATGTTATATTATTATGTATAGACAGGTGCTATTTG
>ML788733.1:110843-131489 GCA_009831015.1 Picea engelmannii
AATCTTCTAGAAGTAGAACCTTCTAAGAAGTCCTCTTACATTTATTATATCTAACTAGCATAGTGGGCCTTATTTAATAATATAGTGGACCTAGTCCACCTTACATTGAATGACCTCCACTATTATCACTATGGGCCCTCTGGCGCCCCCCCCCCCACTACCTCTCTAGCTACCTTACACATGACGATTCTAGCCTTCCAAAGGTTGGAATTTTGTAGAAGTTGCTTCTAGTGGATGTTGGCTTGGTAGAAGAGATTCATTTCCTTCATGGTTTATGGTCATAGCTTGGTTCTCTCTTCATGCTTTCCCATGTTTTGGTTGATGATTATGAGATGGTACTTGAGGTTAATGTCTTGCTACATGATGATAACTCTTTACAGGGTAGATGTGCCTCATGCATTATTGGTTGTTTTGCACATGGCATCATAAAGTTGCTCTTGGTTGATGGATGATGGTGAGCATGCCCTAAAGATTGAGATGTCCATGATGATTCTATTGAGATACTTGACATGGATCTTCATAGAGCACTCCCTTCATTGCATGGTTTTTTATGGGGATATGTTTGTTTCATATGCCATTTGCAACCTTATTGCTAGAGCACTTGGCATATTCCACATGTTTTGACATTGACATTGCACTTATGATGGATATGCATTCAAAACTTGCCTAGTACACATGCTTGGGAGGATGGTTGCAACATTTGATGATGGTCTTTGCTTTTGTTTGACTAAAGGAAGGCATATCTCTTGAGCAACTTATCTTCGTCGAACGATTTTGACACTTAGAGCATTTTATGATGACATGGACTATCACTCTTAGTGGAACACTCATCTTGTACACATGTTTTGATGTAATCCTAGCCCTCACAACGGCTAGTGAACTTATTTTTACCTATTTGAGCTTGTGATGGAGCATCCTAGGGGATGACTTCACATGATTCATCTTGATGAAGGTCTTCTACTTGGGCACCCTTTTTTGTTTGGCGATTTTGGCACTTGCATAAGATAAGATAAGATAAGATAATTTTATTGATGTCCAACAAATGACCACAAAAGTAGGTCAATGGGACTGAGAACTACAACAAGTATGAGTATAATGTGGGAGTGCAATCGCAACTCCTAGAAAATGTTGAAAATAACATAAAGAAAGAAATCTAAAGTCGACTAGTCTCAAAAAGTGCATAACCATGACAACGGTAAGGTGATCCAAAATATAAGTGAGTATGCTCAACTCAAAAGACTATCAAGAGAGAGGTCTGACGATGAGGTTGTCAAGGTCTCTCGGATCGGTTGGCCAAGGGCAGGGGGGCGAACTGGGTACTGGCTCACTGTCGCAGTCCTCAAGGACTATAGAGGGGCCCGACTGTATGATCTTGGGGGGGGGTGTAGGAGAGAAGGCTACTCCTAGCATCTGAGGCTGAAAGAAAGAAACTCCGGTAACTCATGATAGACTCGTATGCATTGCAACTTTTGAGGAACCTTTTGCCTTGGGCATTGTGACAATGCATTGGGAGTTGTGACATTGCATTGATTGTTGTAGCATTGCATCGGGAGTTGTGACATTGCCTTGGGTGTTGTGATATTGCCTTGCACATTGTGACACTGCATTGAGAGTTGTGACACTACATCGAGAGTTGTGACAATGCAATGAGAGTTGTGACATTGCATCAGGAGTTGTGACAAAGCATTGGGAGTTGGAGCTAGCATACAGATGTCCACCTTTGAGGAATTTGTTGATGTAGCGCTCACTTTCTTTGGCACACATGTGTGACATCCCACTATTTATATCATTTGTTTAATGCTAGAGAGGGGTTGTCCCCTTTTCCAAGGTGTTAGCACATGGATTAAGGAGTTAGATGGTGGTTTAACCCCTCACATTAGACGATCTAACTATTTGCACATGATTTGATGGCTATTACACCTTGGAGACCACATCTGTAACTATTGCATGATATTTTTGGAGGGATGTGCCACCTACTTGGTCCACCCATGCCATGTTGTGTTGGATCTTAAACATATTTTGATATTGGGGAGACTTATATTGGAGGAGATTGAGGGGGTGACTATCATACTCTATTGTTTCTCCCACACATGCTATATTGGGTCTCATTGCATATTGTGGGGGCGACCTAGCTTCAGGATAAATTATCTTTTGACAAAGTGCCCGAATTTCCACCATATCAGTGCCTTTAGATGCAGACTAACCGCATGATTTCCAAAATGTAGTCATAATAGAAATTCTGACAAAAATTGATGCAATTTTGATATTTTCAGAATCTATTGCCAGAAAATTATCATTGCGTTTTGACCACACTTTTGAGGAGTGCCCCACCTTTATTGCTTGAGCGCTTTGGTTATTTTGGGAGATCATTATTGATGTATGCCCATGGTAGGGAACGCCCTAGCTCTTGAGGTCATGTGGCACACATTTTTATGAATTATTGATAGGATGTTTCACCTTGGGGGACTTTGTGGAGGTTGTTGAATAACCAAGTTCTTTATTTTATTATTGTTGACTTGTCTTATGGAGTTGGTAACTTTGAGAGCATTATTGTATTGTTCTCCTAGCATATTGTATTGATTCTTCTTGGAGAAGAAAATGGATCTCAACAAATCATTGCTACTTTTAGTAATCAAGTTGTTGAAGAGGTTATTTTATTGTATTCCTTGGAGAGATTACTGGATCTAGGAAAACATTTATTATTTTATTGTTGAAGAAGACTTGAGTTGAAACGTATATAAGGGTTTACTCTCTCTCATTTTTGTATGGTAGAATTGGGGGCAAAATGCTTTGGACCTTAGTTAAATATCTTTTGAATGCTTTGGAGGATCAATGAAATACTTTTATGGATGAGAATGTCATGTAGAAATTAATGATCTCTTATATTGTTGGAGTTTATCTCGATAAATGTTTATGGAGTGGTGAATTTGGTAACATTTTTCATTTTCCCTTTATGTTGTCGATGGAGTATTATTTATGATTACATGTCTCTCTACTTTTGAATCGATGCACATACATATTATCTTCAATAATCATAATCTACATAAATGTTGGAGTTCATCTACCTTTGTGATCCCTCTAGTTACATTTCTGCAGTTTGGGACAGAAAGGAAAAAGATAGTGTTTCTTGAATATTTCAGCCTTATTATCCTCTTTCCATCATTAGGATTACCTCTCATTTGAACCTTGAACTGACCCCATTGTCCAATGGAAAGACAGTAGTCTTCGGTCCTTCCAGCCACTTATTTCATTCAATCCAATCCTTCTCTTCATTTCACCTTGGACCTTATTGCATAAATTCTAGTAATCCTATCCAAGGGGAGCTTCCCTTGAGTTTGAGGAGAATCGGCCTAAAGTGTAGAAGAGGGTTGGTGAGGTGATAGTGGATGTTGAAATACTGTAGCTTGGACAGGTGTCTTTGCTTAGGCAAGGTGCCATGCAAGCAAAAGACACATGGATTAATGTCTCTCCAACTCATTTAAATTTTCCTAAGTCTAACTTAGGAAAATGTGATTTAGTAATTTGATTAGTGATCATTTAAATATTTCCTAAGTTGAATCTTAGGAAATAGAAATTATTAATCAGAATTAGTTAACCTTCCGTGGGAAGCTTTTTTTGATCTTATCCAAAAGTCAAAGTGAGTTTCAGATTAGACCGTAGCCATTAATTTGACATGTTGGGGATCTAATCTTCATCGTTGAATCATCTAGCCAGAGATTTAAAAGCAGAGGGGGTGGTCGCAAATCGAAACTGTGCAAGTGAGGATTCTATCTTCGAAGAGTCCAAGTGTTGAGAGTGAGATCGGAACATTGCTTGCCTTCATTTCATGTTGATGTTTTGGTAGCAACGGGATGTATTCCCTCCTAGACAACTTTTCTTAGAGAAAAAGATTCCAAGAAGTCAAAGGAAGACCATTGAACAGTGGAAGAACACCCTGGAAGAGAAGTCAGCCCACAGGAAAATAATAAAGTGCGAATAGAATCTCCAGGAAGAGAAGTCGGCCCATAAAAAAATTATAATGTGAAATTAGAATTCCTAGGAAAAGAAGTCGGCCCCAGCTAAGTGACTTGAAGACTATAAATAAAGGTGACGCCTTGCTCATTTGGACACACTCTCACAGCTCTCTCACTCAAGAAAGGAAGGCGCAAGTCTGAGGCAAGGAATGAAAACGCAGCCACTGCAATTTCTAGTGTTTCTGTCTTGGGAAGTTTGTTAGAAGAGGCTGAGTACTCTAGCGATGTTGTTAGGGTCGTTGCACATCATATTTCAGGGTTTCGCCTCTGTTGCTCAGTTGTCTACCCTTGCTAGGGTTTGACAAGGAGACGAGATAAGTTCTTGCTATCAAGGTTTCTTCATATCTGCTGGTTTTTCTCTTGTGGATAGAGCTTTTGCATGGTTGTATTGTATTATCATAAACATTCTCTCTAAAAAAAGTTGGTTGGGTTTTTCCCTGAGTTTGCGATTTTCCTAGGATACATCTTTATGTCTTCTTGTGCTTGTCTATCTGCTTCTAAATCCTGCTTATATTTTCAGTATATGGTTGTTGAATGTTAAAAGGAGATCAAAATACTCTGATATACCTACTACTACTGAAAATTTAAGAAAATCTAACATGGTATCAGAGCAGGTTACCTTCAGAACAGTCTAATCACTGGAAGGAAGATCGTACTTTGCGATTTGCCTAATGAACCCTCACTTTAGCATCTTTTTGTTCCCCTATGTCCTATATACTTATACATTTTTCCTCCTTTTTCCATGTGATAAAGACTTATCTTCCATGAAGCCCTATCTTTTTCTAAGGTATTACAAATGCTATGTAATTATCTCAATTTCTCTTTACAGATTAGAATTAGAGTGAGTTTTTAAAGATATTTGAACTTTCATATGTGTGTGATTTTCAATAAGCTAATGATGGTAATAGAGTGTAGGTGTCCCAGGTTCTTTTTGAAGACATAAGAAGAATTACAAATGAAGACATTTTCAGAAGATATATCTTCAAGGTATTTTAAGAAGAAATATATTATATTCTCACAGGAAGATATATCCAGCTTGACAAGTCACGCCCAATACGGATTCCAATTTCAACAAGGTTCCACATATGAATATTCTGAGTATATATAATATGGCACCTTATACATATATCGGCTCAAACATCCAATAGTGGTCCGCACTAAAATAATACGAGTATCTACCTCAACGAGAGGTATAGCATACGAGTACCTTGAAGGATCAACTGGCATCAAAACAGGTGGCAAGAGAATTTAATACTTTGTTGAGTGCTAAAAATAGATAATAGTGGGTATTAAATAAGATACCCAGCATCTTCATGACAAGCACATGAGGGAATCCGATTGCAACAGCCCCAATGAATGAATCGTGGGAAGAGACCAATTGATTGGTCGTATACCAAACATATGGAAATCTAGCGAATAGGAGTTATAGGCATCTATTCTGTTGTAACTTTCTTTTCCAGCATCTTAGGAGATTGGCGGTATGTGTTCAGAGCTATTTTAATTACCTATTGTATATATAGTGTGTACGCTCACTTGAGCGGGTGTGTGTAAAACGTATGAAGAACAGGACTAAGTAAACCATTGTTCCAAATTTCAGAGACTTCAATATATAATTTATGTTTATGAGTGGTAATTCCTTGTTGATAATCTAGTCAAATTAAAGTACAGGCATACCGTGAGCTTGGGCCCACTCACAGGTACAACCCTGTGCCATCTATTTTCTGCTCATGGTTATTTGCTTTTAAGTATATTCATGTATGATTGTTAGTTTATATCTTTTCTATGGTATTCAAATGTCTGTTGAGGAATAGATGTATGTTGCACAATAGCCCCTGAAATTTGTTGAAGAATAACAGTTAAGAATTGTTGGAGCCAATACATTATAGCCATCACTTATACTAGGATCCTTTGTCTATTCTAACGTTTTATGTTGAATCTGGGTATACATAGATCCTAGCCACTACAATAATTTTAATATCATTCACAGGATTATGAATGGGGACAGTTGAAATTGCTAAATCTACTCTTGTTGTGTTATCTTAGTAACGATTTATGAATAGAATAGGTTTTGATATTTCCTTTTGGATAAGTATATACATCTGCTACAGAACCACAATACTTTTAAATTTCGCTAGATGAACATTTGAGGGGTAAGCCTATGATATCTCAAAATACTTAGTCCCGAGAGATACCACAGCAAAGCAAAAGGTCAAAGTATTGTGACTCATTCCTTTCCTGTCCATAGTTCACATTTGATTTGCTAGTTCCTTTTTCTATGTAAACTGCACAAAGTGCCTCGCAAGTACATATTGAATCTCGGGTTGACATAATTAATGAATGAGCATAATACAATAATTAAAAGCTACATTTTTACCTCGTCATTGCCGCTGCACATAAAATTTGTCGTTGCACAGTTTTCTTTTGTCAAGCTCATTGAGCACTTATTGCAAAGTCGTTGGGACTATCTCCACCACAAAGCAACTCGCCTAACCCTGCGCATATCCTGAAACCCTAGCATTGACTTTTTAAGAAGGTTGAAATATTGGAATTTTTCAGGCATAGGATTTCTACTTACGAAAATAATTACCAATATGAGAGTTGAAGATAGGTTGGATGGAGCAGACAATTTCAAATCATGGAAGCATAGAATACTTTTCATTCTAGAGGAGAATGAGGTCTTAGATCATGTCAAGCAAGTTCTCCTAGAACCAGAAGAGGAAGAGGCCAAGGAAAAGTATAAGAAGAATGAGATAAAGGCCAAGAGAATCTTGAGAGATTCAATCAAGGACCACTTGATTCCTAATGTACCAGAATTGAAGAAACGAAAGGAGATGTTTGATGCCTTAACAAGACTATATGAAAGCAAGAATACAAGAAGGAAGCTAACCCTAAGGCATCAACTAAGAAACGTGATGATGAACAAGTCGGATACAGTTTCTACCTACTTCATGAGGATTTCTTAGATCAAGGATCAGCTAGCAGTAATTGGAGATTCAGTGGATGATGCAGAGCTTGTGACTACAACTCTTAATGGCTTTCCTTCTTCTTGGGATGCATTTATTCAGGGAATTTGTACAAAAAGGAAATTGCCTAAAGTTGACAAGATATGGACAAACTGTACCCAAGAAGAATCAAGATTGATATCCAAGTCGCAAAAGACCAATGATGAAGAAAATCAAGCTCTTGTTGTTGATGTGAAGAAAATGGAAGAAAGAAGAAACAATAATCCAAAAAAAAATAGAAGATCAGTTCCAAATCACAACAAGGATGTATCTAAGATTAGAACCAGATGTTTCAACTGTCAGAAGTTGGGACACTTTGCTTACCAGTGTCCTCAAGGGAAAGGAAACAGAAAACATCATGCACATGCAACAGATGTGGAGGAGTCTACATCTCAGAAGAAGACAAAGGAAAAAGATGAAGAGTATGTCTTTGTCTCATCTCTCATAGGTACCATCACTCAAGGAAGTGATATTTGGCTAGTGGGCAATGGTGCTTCAAAGCACATGACCGGATTATGAATCTCTCTTACAAATTTGACAAAAAAGAGTTCATCCCTTCAGGTGGAACTTGGAGATGATTCCAGGCATGTAGTAAAAAGAGTAGGAGAAGCCTCTTACCAGCTTGATGCATGTAACTCTATTTCAATAAAGGATGTATTACTTGTACAAGATTTAAAGAAGAATCTTCTTTCTATCTCTGCTTTGTAAGATCGAGGCTTCAGAGTAGCTTTTGTTGATGGCCAAGTCCTTCTAGGGCCTAAGGGTTCAAGTATAGATTCAACTACTATGATTGGTGTCTGAGAGGGAGGACTATATCAATTAAAGGGACACCCAGAACAAGCCCTTGTACACAATAGTATAAGCTCTAGTGAGCTATGGCACCGAAGACTTGCTCACCTCAACTACAAAGCCTTGTCAGTTTTGAGCATGGTGGTCACAAGCCTACAAGATATGCAGGTGGAGCATGATGGAGTATGCAAGGGACGTGCACTTGGCAAGAATGCCAAGGGAAGTTTTCCAAGCAACGACAATAGATCCAAGGGGATCTTGGACATCATACATTCACATGTATGTGGACAGAGGACGGTACCATCTCTAGGTAACTTATTATATTATGTCACTTTTATTGATGATTTCTTGCGTAAAACATGGATCTATTTCTTGAAAGCAAAAGGTGAAGTTTTCAATAAGTTTCAAGAATTCAAGGCTTTAGTAGAAAGATTAAAGTTTTGAGGTCGAATAATGGAGATGAATACACCTCAAATGAGTTCAAATACTTTTGCAGAGAAGCAGGGATTAAGAGGGAGCTGACAACTCCCTACAACCCCGAGCAAAATGGGGTTGCAGAGAGAAAGAACAGATCTATTGTAGAAGCAGCTAAAGCAATGATCCATGACCAGAACTTACCCATGAATCTATGGGCAGAAGCATCCAGTACAGCCGTATATGTCCAAAACAAAAGTCCTCATAAGATATTGGGGAACAAGACACCAAAGAATTATTCACCGGAAAGAAACCAAAAGTCAGCCACTTGAGGATATTTGGTTGCCCGATGTATATACATGTTCCCAAGGAAAAGAGAACAAAGCTAGAGCCTTCAAGAAAGAAGGGCATCTTCGTTAGATATAGTGAGAACTCGACGGCTTATAGAATATACATCCCCGGACAAAGAAAGATTGAGATTAGCAGGGATGTCACCTTTCATGTAAAAGCAACCTTTAGGAAATCTAGAGAGTCTCACATGGATGAGGGCAAAGAGGACCAAGAGGCTCCAAGGGATGCATTGATGATTGACTCTACTCTAGAAGAACATATCCCAAAAAATCAGAATGGGGCAGTAGAGCCAGAGATACCGATAGATCCACCCAAAGAAGCTACCGTTACCAAGAAGAGACAAGCATGGCTCCGGAACAATTTGCAAGCAGCAGAAAAATATGCAGCTCCCAATGGCTCTTTCAGAGAGAGCAAGAAACCACGCAAGTTTTCCAGCTATGACTTTGATGAGTAAGACAATTGATTCAAAACTGTTGAATTTGATGCAGCTGCAAGAGCCATTCTCCCTGGAGGATGGCATAAGACCCTAGTTGTGAACTAGGATCCCCAGTACATTCCTGGGGTTCTTGGTCTGGGACCAAGCAGTTAGAGCCATGGCAAAGACCCTTGTGAGGGCCCCCAGTAGATGACTAGGATTCTTGGTCTGGGACCAAGCAATATAAGTCCCTAGATATGTTTAGAGCCCCTAGATGTGTTCTAAGGTACCCATGTCTAAAGCATGGGTTGATCCTTGGTCTTGTACCTTGGTGGATAAGACCCCAGATGTGTTTTGGGGCAACCTGGTCTTCGATCAAGTAGATCTTGGTGTAATACCAAGATATGGTGGTGTGTGATCCTCTTCCTCTCTCTCAGGATGGTCCACAGGACCTAGGAGAGATTATGAAGATGAGCATGACCACATTGAGGGATGTAACCCTAATGCAGTGATGATAAAGTTAATTGGTCACCTTGAGAATGATATGGACATGTGTTGCCACTAAGAAAACATTTTTGCCTCTCTTAACCCCTTGATTGTTCTTCACCCCTTTGGTTTTTAGTTTGGGTTTGAGTGGGGCTTGTAATTTTATTTTTAGGACTTATTAAGATTAAAATATAAATATAAATTAATATTTAAATGTGACATATAAAATTAATATTTATTTTAATTTAATATGTCATTTTTTAATTATATTTTTATAACCTAGCCCTAGCTTAAAAACTATATATAGAAACCTCTCCCCTCACTTTTACTTACACACTCTCATTCTCTTCTCCTCTAAAGTGTGGCGGATTGTTCTGAGTTCATCTATGTGTGGTGCGGCCTCCTTGTGATAGTTTCAATTCGGCCTCATTCTTGTTTGTTGCTAGGTCCCCTCTAAGTTATTCTTGCTGCCACCAGGCTATGTTAAAGGTTGTTGTGTGTTGAGGGTGATCTAGACACTGCTGCAAAGTGTTCTTGCTGTCATCCTCTCCTCTCTCTGTTTATTGAAGTCGTCCCTCTTCTAAGTGATGAAATCTCCTCTTGTGGCTGTCGTCCCTTTTCTTTGAGCAGATCTGGAGTTCTTTCAGGCCACGGCCTTCTTCATGGATAGCTAGAGCTTGAACTTGGGCAACGCCTTTGTTCTGATCTGAAATAAGGGTTTGCTCCCAAAATTTTCTATTGGGGTTTTTGTGTGGAGTTTTCTATGGTGGCATATCAGCCTAAGGGTTTGCTCCCGGAATTTTCTGTTGGGGTTTGTTTTTGTGTGAGGTTTTCTGTGGTGGCATATCAGTCATCTTTCTCATTGACAGAGATCTAACCCATTGAGGTTGATCAATGAGCCCTAGACTTTTCTGAGCATAACTTCAAGTGGCATAGCATCCCTCATGTGTGCCAACCTTCTCTTCATCACACAGAGGTAAGGTGTTGTTTTCAGTTTTATTTTATTGCTTATACTTGGATCTAATTGCTCAGGAATATTTCTATGGTTCAATTGCTTTATACAGTTCAAATCTATTGACTTAGCACACTCAGAAATAGTCTTATGGTTCAGATCTAATTGCTCATAAATATTTCTACGGTTAAATTGCTTTATACAGTTCAGATCTATTGACTTAGCATACTCAGAAATAGCCTTATGGTTCAGATCTAATTGCTCAGAAATATTTCTATGGTTTAAATGTTTTGTTCACTCAGAAGTATAGTTCAGATCTAACCTTTCCTTATTCAAAAATACTTGATGTTTTAGATCTACTGTTTTACTTTACATTTATGTTCTGCGTTTCATTTAGATCTATTATGCTCTTGCTGATCTAACTAACAGAAAAATTTAAAGACAGTGTATTTTTTGTTTCTTTCCCTAATTCTAACATGGTATCAGAGCTTAGGGTGTGAAAAGAGCTCAAGGAGAGCAGACTTGAGCCTGCGTAGATCCATTGTTGTGAGGGTTCGTTTTAGATCAGCAGTAAGATTGTCTTACCCTGTTTACAATATGACTCCTTCACTTAGACAAGGAGATAAACAGGGCCTGGACTTTATTGACAAGATCCAATCTTTGACAGAAGCATCAAGTTTTTCTGCAACTTTACAGGCATTAGTGGATTCCAACATCAAATCTGGTTCTGTGAGAGGTGGTAGTTATTCCAATAACTTACTTTTAGTCAAGTGTGGGTTGGACATGGTTAAAGTGTTATTTGAAAGACTTCTATTTACAAGGTATGCATTCATTTCCAATCTTACTTTGTCTTTTTTCTATCTATTCAAATTAGAGAGAGAATTATTCTCTCGGGAGTAACTTACTGTTCATTTATCAAGCCCAAATTACAAAACAACGTAACCAGAATCCTTGTTTTGTTGAAACTTGGCTCCCTTACAACGGACATGATTGTAATAGATTTAAAATCTTTACAAGTGAATTTGAGCATATGTATAGACAGATGGAGATTATCTTCATTCAAAGGCTATGGCAAATTATGTACCCTTCTGCTCCTCTTGATGGAAGGGAAACTTGTCTTCACTTACCTACTTTATTCTCCATTGTGGATCAACTGGAACATTGGCATAAGGTTATTGACCTTGTTTTTTATTTCATTAGTCCTAGGCCACAAGAGCACTATTGAAACAAGTTTTTAGAATCCATTTAAATGACTTTTCTAAAATGCAGAGATGTATAAGCGCATGACTTAACAAACCTGGTAACTCAATAGGAACCCTCCTAGTTTACTTTAACAAGAGGACAATAATGTGTCTCAACTCTTGAGTAAATGTTTGGCACTCTCAAGGCTTTGTCAATATTGGTAGGAGATTCTCCTCCCCTTTAAAGGTGTTTGTTTTTCAAAACTGAATAGTTCTCGGTGAACCTCAAAACTTTTGTATGATGAGCAGAATCTTTGTCCTAATTATCAGACAGATAACCTAAAGTCCCTAAATTAAGATGCTCAGAGCACCTCAACACTGAAAAGAATTATGTGTGACTTTCTGTTTCAACTTTTCAGTATTACCTAAGGTTCATATGCTAAGTTAGTACTTGCAGTCGTTTCCCTTGTGCTAGTTCATAAGCTTCATTTCCAGGAAGACAAAATTCCTGAACTTCTTTGCAGGAAGTTTTTAACAAAGGAGGATTTGGAGAGGAAATGCAGATCCTCTTTACTGTACTTTTTTTCTTTTGAAATCTTGTACTATATTGATCGTTTCATAAATTTATTGTTTGTACTAATCCACTTTCTTTACTGTTGATATTACTAAGGACAAGGAAACTGAAATTGTTTTCACATACTCAGTTAAGTAGGTGGAGAATCAGACTTCATTGGAACAATGAATGGATATTCATTTCAAAGTCCTTATCCTTGCCTCTGCATTTGGAAATCTTTAATAACAATCCTTATTTTGAATGGATTTCATGTCAAAATTCTCTGGCATGACTTCATCAAGTCATAGACAACATCAAGTGGTATAACAGACAGTGGGTTGATCTCTTGAGGATATGAAATTACTTTTACATGTAAAAACATCTCAGATAGCTACAGTTGGTAGCAGGCTGCAAAGTACATGTGAGTCCTCATCCCACTGCAAGTTCAAGGTAAGTTCAAGTATGCTTCATTTTTATTTCTTTCACTGAAATTGTGATTACTGAAGATAGCAAGAAGAGCTATGTTTACCTAATTGTCATTTTTAATGATCCAGTGTCTTAAAAAAATACTGTCGGAATCTCTTTTGTATTCTTTTTTTGGTTATGTAACCAAGGAAGTTGTGATCTCAGCACATACTTATTTCTTTTCTCCTCGGATTGGAAACTCAGCAATATGTTGGTCTATTATCCCTGATATGAACGACAACATGAAACCTTGGGTTATTTTTCCTTGGTTAAGGAGTCCATCAAATTATCTTAGTTGTTGGGGTATTTTTTTCCTCGTGTTGGAAACCCTACAGATATCTTTTTTCAAAGATTGTAATTGAGCAATTATCCTTGGCACAAGAGCTCAAGAAGTCTGACTCAGCTTTTCATATTGAACTTAGTACTGGCACCAAGAACATCTTGAAGAAATAACGACACCAGATCAGATCCATAAGATCTTATAGGTTCAGAGGGAGCCAGTTTACACATGCAGGGAGGCAGATATTTTATAAGACTCAGAGGGAGCAGTCCCTGCATCTGAGTTAGACCTTGACCTACAATAGAGATGGAAGCTTAGTAGAGTCAAGGGATTCTATCGAGTTTCCTTTAGAGAAATTTCCTATTAAAAGGAAACCAGCATGGTGCCGGGAAATCTAAAGGAAACAGAAAAGCATTCAACACCTAAGGGCACTTTCAAAGAAAGCAAGAATCCAGATAAGTACTCCGGCATTATAGCTAAATTGAATCTTGTGATTGATTTAGAACCTTCCACATTTGAAGAAGCCTCCAAACATTCAAGTGTGGAAAGATGTTATGATAGAAGAATATGAATAAATTCTGAAGAATAATGTATGGGTAGTAGTTCCAAGACCTCATGGAAAATCAGTAGTAACCTCAAAATGGCTTACAGCAGATGGTTGTATTGAGTTTAAAATTGTGACTTGTGACTTCTCTAAGAAAGAAGGGATTATCTATGGAAAGATCCTTACTTCCAAGCAGGATCTTTATCTCTCTTGTCGCAGTTTTTAATTTGGAAACTTCACCAGATAGATGTTAAGAGTAATTATTCTTAACAGTGAAGTTAAGCAAGAGGCTATCCATGGGAAAGAATCCCATGTATTATAACAAGTTCGGAGAGCTTGGTATGAAAGTATTGACAGTCTCTCTACAGAGTCTTGGATTCACCAAGAGTATTGCAAATCCTAATATTTATATAAAGATTGTACAAAATAATCCTGTTGTCTTAGGATGATCTGTTCCTTACAGGAAAGGAAATTTTCTTGACAGCTCAGACTAAGAGAGAGCTCTTCAGCAAATATTGAAATGAAAGACTTGGTTCTTTTACATTACTTTCTGAGCTTAGAGGTGTGGCAAAAACCAGGTAAGATGCTTCTCTCACAAGAGCAAATTATGCAATTGATGTACTCCGCAGATTTGGCATGATGGACTGTAAGTCCATGACCACACCAATGATCTCTAACCTAAAACTACAAGATCAGGTTACAGGTTCAGATCCAGAAGACCCCACCTTATATCGGTAGATCATTGGGTCATTGATGTACCACGTACATACTAGACCGGACATTTGTTATGCAGTAAATGCCCTCAGTCAATTCATGTGTGAACCGAAGCATATACATATGGTTGTTGTTAAGCATATTCTGAGATATGTTCGAGGAACTATAGCCTATGGTCTCAAATACACTTCCAGTGGAGGTGTAATGCTTCATGGATTTACAGATTCAGATTGGATGGGCAGTACAACGGATTGGAAGAGCACTTCCGGATATTGTTTCAGTTTGGGTTTAACAATGATTTCCTCGTCCAGCAGGAAACAAGGCTCCATAGCCCAAAGCACTGCAGAAGCAGAATACATTGTTGCAAGTGTTGCTAGCAGAGAAGCAGTGTGGCTTAGGAAGCTACTTTCAGACTTGTTCAGTGCAGACCTAGAACCCATAGTCATTCACTATGACAACCAGAGTTGTAGAAAGCTCTCCAAGAATACGATGTTTCACGACAGGTCGAAGCACATTGAGATGAGATATCACTATGTCTAAAACATGGTGCAGAAGAACATTCTAAGTATTCAGTATGTTCCGACGGCAGAACAGACGGCAAATATTTTGACCAAGCCACTGTCCTTGACAAAGTTTGTGTTCTTTCGTGACAAGCTTGGTGTTGTTGAGAATGCCTCTCTTGCTCAGAGGGAGTGTTGAATTTAATGCAATTGCAAGAGCCATTCTCCCTAGAGGATGGCATAAGACCCTAGTTGTGAACTAGGGCCCCCAGTACACTCCTGGGTTCTTGGTCTGGGACCAAGCAGTATAAGTCTCTAGATATGTCTAGGGCCCCTAGATATGTTCTAGGGTACCCATGTCTAAAGCATGGGTTGATCCTTGGTCTTGTACCTTGGTGGATAAGACCCCAGATGTGTTCTGGGGCAACCTGGTCTTCGATCAGGTAGATCTTGGTGTAATACCAAGATATGGTGGTGTGTGATCCTCTTCCTCTCTCTCGGGATGGTCCACAGGACCTAGGAGAGATTATGAAGATGAGCATGACCACATTGAGAGATGTAACCCTTATGCAGTGATGATAAAGYTAATTGGTCACCTTGAGAATCATATGGACATGTGTTGCCACTAAGAAAACCTATCTCCCTCTCCTAACCCCTTGATTGTTCTTCACCCCTTTGGTTTTCAGTTTGGGTTTGAGTGGGGCTTGTAATTTTGTTTTTAGGGCTTATTAAGATTAAAATAAAAATAAAAATTAATATTTAAATGTGACATGAAATTAATATTTATATTAATTTAACATGTCATTTTTTAATTATATTTTTATAACCTAGCCCTAGCTTAAAAACTATATATAGAAACCTCTCCCCTCACTTTTACTTACACAGTCTCATTCTCTTCTCCTCTAAAGTGTGGCGGATTGTTCCGAGTTCATCTATGTGTGGTGTGGCCTCCTTGTGACAGTTTCAGTTCGGCCTCATTCTTGTTTGTTGCCAGGACCCCTCTAAGTTATTCTTGTTGCCACCAGGCTATGTTAAAGGTTGTTGTGTGTTGAGGGTGATCTAGACACTGTTGCGAAGTGTTCTTGTTGCCGTCCTCTCCTCTCTCTGTTTATTGAAGTCGGCCCTCTTCTAAATGATGAAATCTCCTCTTGTGGTTGTCGTCCCTTTTTTTGAGCAGATCTGGAGTTCTTTTAGGCCACGGCCTTCTTCATGGATAGCTAGAGCTTGAACTCAGGCAGTCGTCCACCTTTGTTCTGATCTGAAATAAGGGTTTGCTACCAAAATTTTATGTTGGGGATTTTGTGTGCAGTTTTCTATGGTGGCATATCAGCCTAAGGGTTTGCTCCCAGAATTTTCTGTTGGGGTTTTTGTGTGGAGTTTTCTATGGCGGCATATCAGCCTAAGGGTCTGCTCCCAGAATTTTCTGTTGGGGTTTGTTTTTGTGTGAGGTTTTCTATGGTGGTATATCAGTCCTCTTTCTCATTGACAGAGATCTAACCCATTGAGGTTGATCAATGAGCCCTAGACTTATCTGAGCATAACTTCAAGTGGCATAGCATCCCTCATGTGTGCCAAGCTTCTCTTCATCACACAGAGGTAAATCTTCAAGAAGTAATGTGTTGTTTTCAGTTTTGTTTTATTTCTTATACTCAGATCTAATTGCTCAGGAATATTTCTATGGTTCAATTTGCTTTATACAGTTCAGATCTATTGACTTAGCACACTCAGAAATAGTCTTATGGTTCAGATCTAATTGCTCATAAATATTTCTATGGTTAAATTGCTTTATACAGTTCAGATCTATTGACTTAACATACTCAGAAATAGCCTTATGGTTCAGATCTAATTGCTCATAAATGTTTCTATGGTTTATATGTTTTGCTCACTCAGAAATATAATTCAGATCTAAACTTTGCTTATTCATAAATACTTGATGTTTTAGATCTATTGTTTTACTTTACATTCTATTCTGATTTTTATTTAGATATATTATGCTCTTGCTGATCTAACTAACAGAAAAATTTAAAGAAAGTATAGTTTTTTGTTTCTTTCCCTAATTCTAACAAGAACCTTCCACTTATGAGGAAGCTGCAAAGCAGCAAGTGTGGAAGGATGCTATGATGGAAGAGTAACAATCCATCATGAAGAATGATGTGTGGGAAGTGGTTCCAAGACCAAAAGGGAAGTCAGTGGTGACTTCCAAGTAGACCTACAATATCAAGCATGCTGCAGATGGCAACATAAAGAAGTACAAAGCTAGATTTGTGGCTAGAGGATTCTCCCAGAAAGAAGGAGAAGATTATGACAAGACATTTGTTCTAGTAGCCAGGTACACTTCTATTAGATCTATTATTTCTATTGCTTTTGTTATGGAATGGAAATTACACCAGATGGATGTTAAGATTGCTTTCTTGAATTGTGTAATTGAAGATGAAGTGTACATAGAGCAACCACAAGGTTTTGTAATCCATGGGAAGGAGTCGCATGTTTGTAAATTGAAGAGAGCTTTGTACGGGCTTAAGCAGGCACCTAGGGCATGGTATGCCAGAACAGACAGTTATTTGATGAGCTTGGGATTTACCAAGAGTGATACAAATCCCAACCTTTACTACAAGGTTGAAGATGGTTGCCCCTTGATATTGGTACTATATGAGGATGACCTGTTTCTTACAGGGGATGAGAAGCTCATATATGGATGCAAGAGGGAGCTCACTTCAGAGTTCGAAATGAAGGATCTGGGTTTGATGCACTATTTCTTGGGATTAGAGATGTGGTAGAGAGCATATGAGATCTTCCTTAGCCAAGGAAAGTATATAGTTGAGATCCTGCAGAGATTCAGGATGATGGACTATGGCTCCATGACCACACATATGGTTACGAATCTGAAGCTCTTGAGTGATTCTTCTTCAGATTTGGTTGATCTTGTTATCCCCAACTCCTAGCGATAACTAAGAAGATGATGTCTCAAGGCCCTCGGTATGTAGACATGGAGCACCGAGAGACAACTTGACCAGCAGTGTCCACTTGCACAGATAGAGACCCACCTTGCCACCACAGTTCCAGGTTCATCACGACGATATCCACCACATCAACTGGCTTCCGGAAGACATTGGGTTTTGCTCCATGAGGTACAAGTCAGGTATTATAGTGAGTGTCATTTCAATATTTGAGGCATTTGAGTTTGTTGCATTTTAAATTGCTTTGATTATGTAACGTTTGGTTGGACATTATGCTCTTTGCCTTGTTTCACTTTGGTGGTTGACATTGCGCCCTAGTAAGTGGGTCAACCTTGGGGATAGGTTTTCTACCAAGAGTTCCTCTTCATGAGTCACCGTGCCATTCCCGACCATACTTATCACTTTTTACACTTCATACCCTCATCTCCTTTTGGGATTTTCGGGTGTACTAACCCAAGAAGGGGTTGTCCCTCATTTCATGGGAAGAAGGGGTTGAAGGCCCAGAGGCTTGTAGTTGGAAAAAGATAAAAGCCAATCCTGAACCTTCTAGATGCTCGCCAGGGATCTCGAGGACAATGAAATTGTTGATGATTACAGCTGCGTGAGACATCCTCCAAGACACAGACCTAAGAGAGAGCCCCTGAGATGGGTGTGTGGTTCCTATCTGAGACAGAACTAGAACGCAGTAATAGCCTCCTTACAGAGAGTTGAGAATAACTCCAGATGATTTTCCTCTGTAACGCAGTGAGAAAGGAGATCTGCTGAGTTGGACGTCCCTATGGCTGAGCACAAGGTGAACGTGTGAATTCACATGAGTTGGGTGCATCGTTATGAAACAGAGATGAAGACGATGTATTAGCCTCCTCTGAGCAGAGAGTTGAGATGATGAACTACAGATGACTCTCCTGTGTAATGCAGTGGGAAAGAAGATCTGTTGAATTGGATGTGCCTGTGGATGAGCACAAGTGAACGTGATCCTAGTGGTTGAGCACTAGTGAGTGTGGTTCTCCTGTGAGACACAGTGAGATAGAGATATGGACATCCATGTGGATGTGCCCCTAGTGGCTGAGCACTAGTGGGTGTATTAGATCCCTTGCTATATTGTTCAAGAGTCAGACTTACCTGTAACCCTATTGATTATGTAAAGGGTACAGGTCGGCCCTGTTATCGCACAGTTTGTAGCTAATAAGAAAGGCTATAAAGTAGAGGGCCAAACTGGCGTAACAAGAACCTATCCCACCCAATGTCACCACGATGGGAAGGTTATTTCTCTTTAGGGAGGTGAGGCCCAGGGGAGACATCCCCGGTGACCTGGGGTTTTGAAGTGGCTAAAGGATAATCAGACAATGACAAGTTTCCCCCTTCACAGATCATCACCAAAACAAATAATTTGGCTTATAGCCAACAAAGATAACCAAGTAGAATCCCTGCCTGAGAACAAAGCAACAATAAACTGATATATGCAAGCTCTGGTTAGTACTTCATATATATCAAAGACTATCTGATATTCAATATAAGCAATTTGAAAGTAAATGTTGACAAAGTCAATGTTTACAAAATAGCACTGAAAGATAATGTCACTTCACCAATAAATAATAGAACGATATGGCATTCAATGCAATAAATCAATACTTGACTTAATTAATGTCTTTAACTACCATTCAATTGCTCATAAAGTAAAACGTTGTTGCAATAAAGATGAAATATCCAATAATGACGTCAGCAACTTAGGGTTAATAGGGTTAGCTAGAGTGAGGGTTAGTGTAGTTAGGGTTTCAATTCAAAAGCTTTGAGAGTGTTTAGATCAAGTTCTACTTCAACGTTTGAGGTCTTAGATCAGTGCCTTAGGGTTTAATGGAGTCATAAGTGAAGGACACAAGAGTTGAAGGGGGTGAGATTTTAAAGGACTAGAGGGATAAGTTTTGAAGTGTTGCTAAAGCAGGGCTTCAAAATCACAACCCTAGGGGAGAGAGGCTCACTCTAGTGTTGCTAAAGCAAGGCCTCGTGCTCTCTCCTCCTTCCCGGCAAACAGCTAGCTCAAATGAAATACAAAGTCAATACAAGAGGGCTTAAAGAGAGAGAGTATTACTAAGGCAAGGCACTTTCATCAAACCCTAAAAGAAAATGGCCCTAGGTGTAGATAACCTAGGCCTGGGACGTCCTCTTCCTCTTGAAGTCAAAAATGGTACGGCTAGCTAAAGGGAGGAAGAAAAAGGAGTGTAGTTATGGCTAGGCTCTCTTCTTCTTCTTCAATGGCTAAAAGCTTTTCTATTAGGGGACATGAGACAAGGACCTACTTGTGTGCTTATCACCTAGGGTTTTGATTCCGCAAATTATAAATACATGCAAGAAAATAATACTACAACCATTCATTTAAGAAATTTTGCAAAAAAATACTTACAATTCATCAAAAATAACCATGCAAACCCTAGTTGTAACACCTTCCTTCAAGAAAAACACCATAGAATGCCAAAAATCTCTTCCTTCAACCAGTGTGCCTTCCTTAAATCAGCGAATAACCCAAATAGGGCGCAAAAAATCAGACCTCACTAATGAGTGAGTAAGTTTTGATGCTAAAATGAGGATCAAAATCCTCAATATATACTGTATCAATGACCTAATTTTACTTTTTAGGTCATAAAAAGGCCAACAAGGCCATAATGTCAAAATCATATTGTTTTTACATTAAATGCTAAGTAAAAACCCTAATTAAGCAGAAAAGAGAGTAAAAGCCCCTTCAAGGGAGGCGCTAGCACTTTCTTGGGCAAATGAGACATCCAGGAGCAAAACGTTATCCCCCCAGGGGCCTCTCCAACATACCACACGTGCCACTGTTGTCCAGTCTACCTCCAAAAGCCTCCATGAAGCCGGATGACGTCATGGTGAAGATGGGGATGTCCTAAGCCTTCCAAGGCTAGTGTTCCACTAAAAAAGGGTCATTCCCCCTAGGTCTAGTCCTGTCGGAGTGTCTCTGGTGGAACGTCCTCTTCCTCTCAGGTGCAAAACCCCTGATCAAGCTTTGTCCTGTCT
>ML788733.1:158630-178093 GCA_009831015.1 Picea engelmannii
ATTAGAGCTTTCCCAAGAGTTGGAACTCTATAAGAGGTCCATTGGCTTATTTGGGTTTGACATGGCCATAAATGACAGGAAGAACATAATGCCAAGTAAGTTTCACCTTGTTTTAACTTTTAAGTTTCAAAATTCATTTTTCACATTTCAATTTATCAGATTAATCATTAATCTTCTTAAGTTGTTTCTGTGTTTTAAACTAAATCATTGTCTTCTCTTATGTTTCTCTAATTCGTTGTAGATACTTGGTGGGAAAACTATGGCACAAAGGTACCTATTCTACAAAAGATGGCAATCCGGGTGCTTAGCCAAACATGTAGCTCTTCTGGTTGTGAGCGCAACTAGAGTGTATTTGAAAAAATACACACCAAAAAGCACAACAGGTTAGAGAAATTCAAATTAAATTTTAAATTCATTATAAAATTATAAATTATTATTTAAATTTTATGCTCCTTTACATTCTAATAAATTAATTTTGATCCTCCTACAGGTTGGATACCCCGTGCCTTAATGATTTTTTCTACGTCTACTGGTCACCAAGCCAGGGCGGTGGCCATCAACTCTTTCCTTGCAACATGAAGAAAGAAAGCTAAGAAGAAGACAATCAGTGGGCTTGGAAACATCTACATCCATGACAAGGTACAGCTCACCCTCAACAAAGGCACCCATAGGTAAGTGTTACATTTCCCTGCTATCACATGCATCCCATGCCCAAAGGTTTTCCCCTTACCACCTCATATATTTGCATGACTTGGATCAAGCTCCACTATGGAAACGACCTTGACTTAAAGGAGATTGGCCCAATAAGATGCCCTGAGACCTTCTCCAAACCTAGACTTGTCAAGTTGCATAACGTTTTGAGCATTTGTTTGAGTCTAGGGAGGTTTGTTGCACATGTTTGAGCGTTTTAATTATTAGATGTGATTTACTTGCTATGATACTTGTGACTCATGGACCCCTGGAGGGCGTGCTTGTTGTCTTTGCAGAACTTTGCTCGGTGAACAGACATTCATGAGGATATGACCAGTTCGGACCTTCATGAGGGCCTAAAGCCCATGGATGGGCGTTGAAGCCCCAAGCCTGGCGCATGACAAGGGTGACTTATTTGCACATTGAAGAAAGAAGTCGTTTCCTTTGGAGGCACTCTGGTAGGCCTAGACGGACGAGTTTCGCCTCTCTTCACTTGGACGATGGCAATGGGAGGCCCAGAGACCACCCACTTGTCCCATGACATCATCATTTGGGTCTAGGGTTTCATGGAGAGGATTTTCTGGTGAAGGAAAGGACACTTGGCACAACGTTTGGCACTTAATGGCATGTTATGGCCCTAGGAAACCCAACGTTTCATTTTTCAGGACTAGACGTCCCACATTGGAGCTCAACATCACCCTAGAAGGGGCAGGACATCACCCTTTTAGGGTTTTATTGATGTAGTTTTGTAAAATTGAATTAAAAGGGCAAATTGATCAGGTCAACCCTTTAATTTTGAACTAAAGTTAATTTAGGGTAAGTTTTGTATAAATAAACAAAAAGTGACATTCATTTGGATAATAACTCATCACACACAAGTTGTGGACTGAAATTTTCGCCCTCTTCAAGGGTTATTGGCTGAAATAACTAGTGTGCATCTCTTGGGGAAGCTTTATGGTGGTGTATCTTGGCATTTTTCATGGTGGAATGGTCTTCAACTAGGGTTTGACTTGATTATTCTTGGTGAAGTAAGTACAAAAACTACATTTTATTTATGTAATGAATGGTTGTGGTAAAATTTGTTTGTTTCATGTCAAAGATTATGAAATTGCTTGTCTAAACCCTAGGGGAGAAACATAAGTGCTTCTTTTTCCCTATAACTTTTCTACTAACTTGAATTGTCAATTATACATTGTTTTTCAAGTGATTACTAGAGCCCTAAAGTGCTAGCTCTCTAGTAACTTCACTATAATTACTAATTATTTTTCAAAAACCTAAGGAAGGAAGGTGCGCTAGTGCCTAGAACTGCCAATTCTCAAGCAAAACCTCTCTTAGGAGTCAGGACTTAGATGCTTGAGGCCTTGAAGTGCCAGCACCTCTTGCATCTACCTCTTTCCTTGGACAAGTATTATCATTGCTTTATTTCCCAAGTGATATTGTTGTTGTTATTGACTCCATAAGCCCCTAAAGGCACTGATTTCTATGCTCTCGTGGATTAATGAGATCATAACAACTTTCAAACTCTCCTCCTTGAAGCTCTTACTAACTAACACTAACACTAACCTAGCCTAGTAAACTAACCCTACCTTGCTGCTTTCATAATCACTGCTACATCCATTACCTAGCAGCCTATCCAAGCTTATATGATCTCTTAAATCAGCCCAGAATTTGTATCAGGCAAGGTACAATCAACCAAAGTTAAAAGTGTGCATTTAATTGCGTCTTCAAAGCACATTCCTGAAGGATTTATTACAGCTGTCATTACTTAAAGCTTGCTGCTGCTACAGCCCTTGTTTTGCAGCCCTAACAAACCTATTAACCAAGTAAACTATCCAGAAATTGCACAAGCCTAGGCGCTATCATCTCAAGGCTTTAGTCTCCCCTTTTGCTGATATTCTAAGTGCTTTTTCTGAAGTTATTATAATCTGTTGCTGCTGCTGTAACTGTTCTTGCAACCACTGTTTGCAGTCCCTATCAGCCCTCAAATTGTCTATCAGACCACCCAGCATCTGTATTAGGCAAGCTATAATCAATAAGTGTTGAAGTAATTGCTTCATTGCCTCATTAAAGTATTTTTCTGAAGTGGTTACACTGCTGTCATCATTTTATTAGTGTTGCAAGTGTTTTGACAGCCCATTGAGGTCATTTATTGACTTATTTAAATCTTAAAATTGTAAGTGACAAAGTACTATCAGATTGCAGAGTCTTTTATATCATTTTTGTCATCATAACTTGCAATTTCCGGCTACATTGCTGCTACTACAATTTAAATCCTTGTTCATATATAACTTGTCTTAGTAGCATATGATTTATCTAGAAGTCACTCATCATAATCATTGAAATCATTGTTACTGCTAACGTTTGATGTTTCATTGGTAAAGGGCAGGTACCGTTCACTTTGATTTTCCTTTTCCCCTTTAAACTTTACCAAGTGATTTCTCTCCTTTGAGTGACCTAGAGAGAGGGGTGGGTTTTACCTGGTCATATTACCCTTCATCAACGAACTAGGTCCTAGGACGTCTCCCTTGGAGTAAGGTTCTCCTCCTCCTAAAGAAAAAGAGATACACTGTTGGGGTGATAGTGACAGGGCCACCTCCGTGTTATGCCAATCTTGGCCTACTTGCCTTTAGGCTTTGGGCAAGTACAGATTGTGCGATAGCAGTTCCATCTAAAGGCAAGATGGCCAAGAGCGGGCTTTCTAATGGCCTTTGTCATGTTTGGCAATGATCTGAGATAGTGACACACATGTTTTGGGAATGTCAGTTTGCCAAACAGTGTTGGAGGTTTCTTGAGTATCGGTGTTCAAGGGTGCTCCAAGGCAAAGTTTGATGGCGCTCTGCTTTATTGAGTGATTGTTGCTCTCAGGTTCACCCCACATTTGCAGGGCTTTGGTATTGTTTGAGGATCTCAACATTACTTATTCTATTTAAAATTAGGTGTAAGGTTGTTTTTGCAGACGAGGTTAGCTTCCTTCTCTTCATTTTGTTCTCTGTGGCAAGATGAGGTATGCTATTAGCTTCAGGCCAAAGGAGCTCTTTTGATAAAAGATGCCCACTCTTTAAACCTAGCCGAGTATTATGACTTTCTTTCAACTCTTGTTTCTCTGAGGAAGAGAATATGATCACCACTACATATATATATACCTTTTTGTCCTTTTTTGTACAATTTTTTATAAATATATGACATATTTTGCAAAGAAAAATGTATTTATTTCGATTAATCAAAGTGTTACCATCTATGATGCATGAGGATCAGTATCATGTTTGAAGACCCTATTCATCAAGCTGCGTTATGGAGGATTTTTGGCTTGACAACCATTGGTTCTAGCTTTTGATGTCTATTTTCTCATTGAGCATCATCTTTTGAGGCATCATCACATATTTGAATGCCTAATAGCACATGTGGCTTGTTGTCACCTTTTGGAGTCTTCATCTACATAATGTCATGCATATTTGTTCACTTGAGGGGACATCTCGATTCTCACATATCCCTAGGCAAAGGCACACATATGGAGACATGCCACATCATTAGAGCATGGATTGGGTTGGGCACTGTTGTCGTCCTAATACACATCTGGGTTATCGTGGAAGAAACCTTCAATCCACTTGGTGTGTCCTTGGGGGCAAGGCTCGAGTCAAGGTATTGTCACCTGATCCTCAATTCCTCCGTCTAGGCCAACTCCTAGCGAAGCCAAGGGAGGTAGTCCCTATAAAATAAATCTAAGACTTTTATAAGCTAAGAAAGAAAAACACTTTAATCTAGGAGTTTATTGCTGAAAATAAAATCAGATCATTCACCATTTAGCATTTATCATCATAAAGAACACTTTGCTCATGAAACATTCATACATCAAAAGGATACAACATCTGCAATATTCAAGAGAATAAAAGAATATTAGATAACATGCATAAATGTAATTGCTCACATAAGGTAAATTGAGTGTACTTTTAACCAGTGCCTTAAAGGGAGTTGTGGGTAGTGTAGATCGAAGATTTTATTAAGGTAAATTTTGTAATTAATTAGTGAAAAGTGTTTGGCCCCTTAGGAAGCTTGTTCTCTACTTGGTCTTGCTCAATGGTCTCACCAATAAACTCACCAAAAGTGTTGAATGTACAACATGGCGAATCGTCTTACTTTGCAGGTCACTTTCAGGCCTTTTCCTCTCAATGAACTCACAATCTTAAGGGATTGCCCTATTAAACTAGCAAGGTTCAATTACTTGATAAAACTTGAAAAAGATAGATCACACACCCTGCTTTGTAACTAAGGCACTTGCACAAACACTTGAAAGTGAAAGAAATGAATTGCAACACTTAAGTTTATGTACCCTGCTTTGTAGTTGAGAGAAATTAACAAGATACTGCTTGAAAATTAAATTATTGTTGCAAAACTGATTGAAGAAAGAAAATACTTGAAACCAGCTAACTAAGTATGCATGAAAATTTGAGAAATGGTTAGCATGCATGAAACTTAGAGTGTTGTAGTGTGTTTGATATGTTTGACTTGTGAATTTGATTGTTAGATTTTAAGCATGCACAATTCAAAAAAGGACAAAGCAAACCCACAACACAAATCCCCCTAAGGGGATGAAGAACTGGGCACAAAGGGCCCGCTTTTATGTGCACTATTACAATGGAGAACCAGAGTTCTCTTTGAGCTTTTATCTCTCTTAGAAGAAGAGGGATCCTTATTACTGGATCGTTAAAAAGAATACAAGAAGAAAAGAGAAAAGAAGGAAACTTCGTTTTGACGAAGTTACAACCCCTAGGGTCCCCAGGAGCCTTGATTTCGCCCAAAATTGACAAAATCTCCTCTTGAACCTGTATTTGCTGCAAGAAAAAAGCAAGTAAATCAAGTTAGAATATGATAAGAGAGAATTCTAAACAATAAAAAATTTAGAAAAAATTTCTAAGGCAAAAGGTGTAAATTTTAGGGCTTTTTTGAGGCTTTAAACAAACCTAACTTAGGCTCTTTTTAGTGACTTATATTTGTTGTTTTAGGACAGCAAACAATAAACCTCTAAACAGCTAGATAAAGAAGTTAAAACTAAGCACAAACTTCGGTCTAAACTATAGATAAAAAGACCAAGAAAATGCCAAAATTTGCCTAGATCTATCATTTAAAAATTTACAAATTTCAGCCTAGATCTGGCAAACCATGCATGCAAACTTTAGATGTTTAAGAATGAAATATAGACTTGCTCTAACTTGCATGCAATCAAAGAAAAGAGTGAGGAAAAGAGATTTTTATCAATTTTTGGAGCTTCCGTCTAAGCCTGGAACTTTGGGCTATGGGATTCTCTTGGTGTGAAAAAGAGGGAGTTTGATCTCAGAGTCTTTTAGACGATGACAATGGAAACCACCACCTGTCAATCCTCCGCCTTGAGGAACCTGTAACTACACACTTCAATCCTGCACAAAACTGTTAAAGACCTCCCCTACACACATAGCTCATAAACGCATGTTAGATTTAACCAAAAATAAAGCATGCATTGAAAAATCTATGAAGTAAAGAAGAAGTAAGATAAATCAAACTAGATTACTCTTACCCTATTATATGATAGCATAGCTACAAGGCTTTAACAATTGAGCATAAAATTAAAATGTAAATCAATACATGTTACCTCATAAAAATATTTGCATTTAGGTCAAGACAACTACACATTGGAGTCCACACCAAGATAGCTCCAAAGACTTTTTATTCCAAAATGCTTACAACAATGTTACAATAGCTTATTTGCCCAAGACTGAACTAACTAATGGAGAGGTCGACTCTTTCTTATATAGGAATAGGAGGTGATAACTCCAATGTAGAGGTGCGCTAGGGTTAGGTTTAGGGTTTAGGGAATGTGTGGGGATGAGTGTAGTTATGCATGAGTGGAAGAGTAGATACGTGGGAGTGAAGGGGAGTGGAGTGGAGAGGTGTTAGGTAAAGGGGAGTGAGAAGGGAGTGAAGGCGAGTGATGGGAGAGGTGAGTGGGAGTAAGGGGGAGTGAAGGGTTAGTTAAAGGATGCGTGGGCCCTTTAGGAGATGCACTAGGGTTTGGGAATGCACCACCTAGGAGAGGGAGTCGAGTTCCCACATTGGGATCTCCTCCTAGTCCACCTCATCTTAGTTAAGTCGACCTCACCTTAACTAACTCGCCTTAGGCCTTTAGTCAACTAGGGACATAAAAAAAACATGTATAAAACATGTTCCCCAGTTCTCCTTAATTTTAGGAGATCAATTAAACTACCCATTTTTCGTAAATTTTGAGTAAAATTGATTGTTTAGTGATAATAATCACTTTTCAGTCTCGAAAGATGGGAAATAGGGGTTTACATAATACTCTAGACTGGAAAACGAATGTAAATATGGCATCTGACAATGTTTGATGCCATATTTTTTACATTTATTGACTTCGAATTAATAAATTCCATTTTTGCGGGAATTTAATTAATTCACTGATAACTTAAAAAAAGCCTATCAAACCTAGCCGCAATTTCCAAATGACTGAGACACTATGTTCTAGTATGAGCTTATATACATTCAGACACTAGACATTGGATTTTCCATGCCAAAACCTCCTTGCCAGCACATACTCCGACTTTGGAGCTAATTCTTCTGAGTGAAAAAAACTTAGAAATTATTTTTTCTTCTCACTAAGGTAAGCGGAAAAAATAATTAACAAGTAGAAAAAAACACTCCAAAGTATGTGTTTACTCCTGGTCTTGGGTGGCCAATAGCCTTTTACAATCTCTCATACTTAGGACATTTATTACAATGGTGGAAATGCGGAAAAAATGGGTCTTTCACCAGACCTGTTGAAATCTGAAATCTGCAAATATGAGCACTGATTGCTCATTCTCTGGCAGCTCTTCAGAAAATCCAGCTTGTGCAAACTAGTGGATAATAGGCACCTTGCATTTTGGCCCACATTTGACTTCACATTGTCACATCACATAGATTAAGGGGTTTGTTTGTTAAGTTGTTTGAACTTTGAGGAGATGAGCCTCCTTTGACAACTCCATGCTTATCTTGAGGAGTGCTTGGTATATAGATGGATATTTTGACACTTTGCTGCATTGATGCTTTTCTTAGCACACATTTGGAGAGGAGTCCACATCAACTAAGGGTTACCAAGATGGTTTTCACGTGGATCTAGGGTATTAGCACATGGTTTTGGATATTATATACTTCTAACCACCTTTATAAAAAAACATTTTTCCATTATATTAGGCAACTTGCTTTTTCTATGTGAAGTTAACTTGAATATATAAAAGGTAATCACATGTATTAACATTTAGTAAACACATTGTCTCATTTTGATTCTCCATCGTTGATGTTATAAAATATCATTTTGGACTATTGAATTTCATAATGTTGATGTAATGAATTTGTGATAAGATAAAACAATGAACAAGATGGAAGAATGAAAGCACGCAAATGCAAAACTCAACACTAAAGAAAGCATTACAGAAGCTAATAAAAATAACTAAACATGCAAATCTTATTCATCTTACTCCAATGGAAATTGCCATTTCTGAAGTTGTTGAATAATTTACCTTGAAAAATGATAAAAACACTATTGCAAAATGCAACCCACAATGAGCAACCAACTATACGCACCTTCATACGAGCTTGATCCATGAGTGGTAAAACAACAAAAATAGGATCTATTGGTGTTGCCACATAAAGACTTCCATCTAATCACACAAAAGATGGTTACAAAATTCTAGTCAAAATTATCTCATTTTCTTAATTCATAAAAACATTCAATTTTCTTCAATAAATTCGTCAATTTCAGGGAACTAAGCTTTCAATAATGAAGCAATGAGATCATAAAAATACATCAAACGATTCAAAGAGAGTTACCAATTTAAATTTTGAAATAAAAAAGAGATCAGAACAAGAAAAGCATCCACCCAAAACATTTCCAATTTAACAACACTTTAGATACATCATTAAGAGAATGATAACATGAGCATATACTTCATTTTATTTTTTATTTGAAGAGCTTTTAGTCAACAGCAGGAATTGAATAAGTGGACTTGTGAAACCAAATCTTGGCTAAGCAGGTATGACTAGGGGGAATCTAATCCACCAAATTTGTCAAGGGATCACACCTGGCCCCATCCACATAAGATTACCTCCTTGCAGATGCAAATCAGCCCACGTGAGGCAAGCATGTCACAAGCAGGAATAGAACCTGGGTGGGACGGATAACAACACTTCATGTTAACCACCCAGGATAGACTGCATTGACATACTTCAATGTCAAAAAGTAGTTCATTTTATTGCTCCTTGATTTGGGGGGGAAATATTAAATTATAAAACAACTCTTTCTTGAGCATACCTTCACAAACATATTCTCCAAGAAACCAGGAGTTATAACGTTGCTTGAACCAATGAATTTCTTGAAGGCAACCATCCATCAAGATGTAGCATGTTGTATTTCCTATAAATGAAATCAATCAACAATTCATTAAAATACTGAAATCTTGTTCTAGAATTGCATGTTAAAGTAATATATATCATAGACAATGTCACAATACTCAATCTTTCCTTAATAAGAACGAAAGGAGCCTCTGATTCTGAGATAGAACTAAATCAAAGACCACAGCGTTGTTTTGGCAACATTCACTTATAGTATATTTTTCAGCGTTGTTTTGGCAACATTCACTTATAGTATATTTTTCACTAGTTTTCTCTAAGACGTTCACAAGGGATGAAATGCCCTTCAAGGTTACCAGCAACTCCTCTTCCAAATTGTCAAGAAGATTGTACCAAAGAAAAAAAAAGTCATTAAAGTAACAAATATAATGTTAACTCTTTTAAATGTCCATATGGTAATCACTATGTAATCACTCTGCATGTAACAAATTGTTATTGTCCATAGATAGAAAAAAAAAAGTCATTAAAGTAACAAATATAATGTTAACTCTTTTGAATGTCCATATGGTAATCACTATGTAATCACTCTGCATGTAACAAATTGTTATTGTCCATAGATAGAAAATGCTTTATCGCATAACCAAATATTTTGATCATTTACTCTTTGAAAAGCTCAATCATCATGGCCTCCATAATTTCACCCTCTTAGAATTATTAGTTTCATCTCATTTTTATTTGCCCATAATAACCTATAAAGAATTCAAACGCAAGAGAAAAAAGTCTGAATTCAAATGCAAGAGAAAAAGGTTGCATGGAGTAGGGATGCTAATGTAAGCCCCAATTTGGCATATTATTTTAACAATGGTGTAAAGAATATTGTTTTATGGTGTTACCATCTATTACAGTGAGAAAGATATGTATAAGAGGTTGCAACTTGTGACAACAGATCACAGTAGCAATGATTTTTGCATTGAAAAGAGCTACGTAAACTGATTCAATGTTTCATTATATCATATTAAGGATCTTCCTCAGTTTGGCATTTCAACATTTGGTCCTACGTGAAAGAAGAAATCCCTGGGAGAGAACCATTCTTGAATAAGCAAGTAATGTTTTATAGAGCCTTGATGTTTTTGCTTGTCAAGATGTTCTGTAGAAATTTTTTATATTTGGCCCTTCAGATTTGTTTCAAACTCATCCACGTAGTGTTATCAATAAACATTTTCACTTTTATATTGTTGGCATTAATAAATATCTTTCTTTAATCAAATTGATGCAATGATACCCAAATTAATTTCTTATAGACTTTTTCTTCAGTAAATTCCCATTTTGCTCAGTTTCTAATCTGCCAAAATTTAGCACAAAAAATCGCAACATACAAAAGTAAAATTTCATGAAATCATATTCAATATTAAAAATAAATGCAGTAAATGTAATTCATAATTTAAAAGGAGTAATAGAAAAGAGAACTTATTTGAATACATCAAGAAGCACAGTCCCAAACAGTAGGAAGAAGGCAATTAACGCAACATGTGCCCAAGGAATAGTAGGGATAGACGATAGTAACCAAGTTACAACACTCTGCTCATATGTGTTGTGGCGACCCAACATCTAAATCATGTGCAATGTCCCCTCAATGTTTTGCTTCAGCTTGGACAAACAATTTTCAAAAGATTCCGCCTAGAAATCCAGCTTCCGAGATGTCTCAACTCCCAGTCCAACAACTCTAAGCAATCTTTTCCATGAGTTGTCCATGATCCTTCTCTTCCTTCTTCTCTCCCAGATATATAGTTTTTCAAGGGTCGGATTTATAACCCTTTTTTTACCTTGCTTTGGCCTTTTGGCCTTGATGTAATATTTTTGTACAATATTATCATCATAAAGCATTTTATCCAAATCATGTCACCGCTTAAACATTGATTTTTCCTTCAAAGGAGTTTAATCATGTAACAAGTGATAGTAAACAAACATTAGAGCTGTTTTAACTCCTATTAAGGCCACTCATTCTCTAACTATAAAAGGAACAAATTCCATTCATTGTTGGGGGAATTCTTTTCTTGGATTATAGGTCCATTACCATACTTGTCCATTGCCAAAACTATCTGAATCTTATCACTAGGAAGTATCATGTTCTTCAATGAAGACACAAAACAGATCTTCTTGAATCTTTAATTTTTATTGCCCATAAAACTTTAATTCTTTCAAATTTGTTTCCCTACACCTTTTCTTTTTCTTTTCCTTGTAAGGATTGAATCGTATATTATACAGTGTTATTTGCATGGTAGAGAACTAGCATATCTATGTTTTTCGATGTTACTAAGAACCATGATACATCCATTTTGCTACAGCTAATTTAAGTGAATTTTTATCTCTTAGAATTATGCCATTCAAGCTTGTCCATCCTTCAGTATGTTTTCCTAATTGACTCCTTACCAGATGTGATCATATCGCTCACAAAGTCTGAAGAAAACTGAGGTATTATGAAGCTGCCAACTAAGGTCTATCTTTGACCTTGAGATTGGCTCTAAGTTTCAATCTCCAAAACTGTCCTTTGCTGCATTTTAGGACAGCAAACAGTTTAGTAACTTTTTGCCCATAAATTTTATTGGTTAAGTGTTCTTTGAGGTGCCCTTGCAAGTGTTTTCGAACCAGTGGTGAGCACATACAATATATCTCAAAACAAGTAACACTCCTCTAGATCTTTACAACACAAATAAGCTGATCTACACTCTAAGCATGCATGGAAATAGGACACAGGTATTTTTGGTCAACATGACCCTGGATTAAACCCCCCCCCGGGGAAAACCAGTGTGGAATGAAAGTATATATAATGATTATCTCAAACAGTGAATACAATACAAGAAAACCTGGTATGATAGCAAGCTCCTCTCAAGCTTGTAGCACAGGTTTCAAGATGAATGCACCTAGATAAGTGCGCCCTCCTCTCCTTGTTGCTCTATCCACTAAACTGAAGCGCCCAAGCTCCTTTGTGGCCCAATGAAGAATCACTTCCACACAAACAACCTATTGTGTGTCTCCTCCACCATGAACCAAACAAATTTGAGATCGGACAAGGCCTTCTAGTACCTGCTAGATGTGCGCCCTCCTCCTAGTGTGTGCCCTTCTCCAAGCAAGACTGATCACCATATATAAATGAGGGTCCAAGCTTCCCTAGTTCCTCCATGGATATAGGCGCCCAAGCTTCCCTCTCTCAATGCCTCCATTACCATTTCCATTGCTCCTCTCTAGCTCTCCTAGTGAGCAAATGAGTGAATGAGCCTCCCTTTGCCCCTTGTGTCATCCTTGAGCAATCCATAAGGAAACCTAAATGTCGATGGCTAGGATCATCCCAAGCCATCCCTAATCAATGGTTGAGATCACTCCAAAAGTATCTCAACTCAAAACCCACTTTGGGTTAGTTCCCTAAGTTCACTTTATGTCTCCTAATTCACCCACAAAGTGAATTAATAGTGACTTTAGGCCTAAATGACCAAATTTCATTTTTGACTTAAATCTCCTAAGTCAAAGTGAAATTAGACATAAAGTACATGGCACAATGGTACAAACATCTCCCGCTTGAGGTTAGAGGCTCAAAATTGTTGATGATTACAACTGCGTGAGACATCCTCCAGGACACAGACTGAGTGAGTCAGCTTGAGAGAGTGCCCATGAGTTGGGTGTGCCCATGAGATGGGTGTGTTATTCCTCTCCGAGACGGAGATGGAACGGTGTGTGCCCCTGTGTGGGGTGAGGAAGCCCATGAGTTGGGTGTGCCCATGAGATGGGTGTGTAGTTCCTCTCTGAGACGGAGATGGAACACTGTGTGCCCCTGTGTGGGGTGAGGAAGCCCATGACTTGGGTGTGTCCTTCTCTCTGAGACGGAGATGAAACAATGTGTAACCCTGTGAGGGGTGAAGGAACCCATGTGATGGGTTTACTGTTCTCCTCTATGTAGAGAATTGAGATGATGTGGTACTCCAAATGATTCTCCTGTGAGACGCAGTGAGATAGAGAACTGTTGAGTAGGACGTCATTGTGGATGAGCACAGGTGGTCGTGATCCTAGTGGTTGAGCACTAGTGAGTGTGTGTCCAGATGATTCTCATGTGAGACGCAGTGAGATAGAGATCTGTTGACTTGGACATCCCTGTGGCTGAGCACAGGTGGATGTGCCCCTAGTGGTTGAGCACTAGTGGGTGTATGGGATCCCTTGCTATATTGTCTAAGAGTCAGACTTACCTGTAACCCTAATTGTGATGTAATGGGTACAAGTCGGCCCCACCATAAAGTGAAAGATAATTAATGTAAAAGATAATTATTATGGTAATCATTAATTATATTTTGAGTTATTGAGCTCGGCACTATTGTGCTAATAGACACATCATTTGATGTGATAAGTCTTGTATAAATAAAGGTGAATCCCCATTGAGGAAACACACTCATCATTGTGTCATCTCATGATTTCAGAAGTTGAAGTCTGAAATTATGAGAACTGAAGCACCCTTTTGTGTGCTAGGTTTGGCGATGGTGTGGGAGGTCTTTCTCTTGAGAATATAGCAAAGGATTGGTTGGGTTTTCTTCCCTTGTTGAGAAGGGTTTCCTAGGATACTTCTTGTGTTCCTGTAAATGGTTATTCTTCTTGTGATCTTGGTTTATTGCAGCTGTTATGTTTCTGCAAAATGGTTATGGTTCAGTTTATGCTAAACAATAAGAAAATATCCGCTTACCATAAAATTCAACAAGAACCACAAGGGAACCACTTCCCGAGGTACACCAAAACTCAACACTCCCTATTATCGAGGAAAGTGTTTCTCACCAATCAATCTCGTCCCAGCTGTGGACTTCCTTGCCTCCTGGCAAGGCCTAGGTGAGTCTGGTTGTACCCTCTCATCAAAGTGGCTTCTGTCTCTTATCTGCTCGACCTGTCATGACACTGATCTACTCATCCTGCCCTGACACTGATTTGTCAACCTACCTAATCTCTAGATGGAAGTCCATCTCCACCTACCTAAGATCACCTAGATCTTGGCATCTCACCAAAGTTCTCTCCCTTAGCATCTCACCAAAAATCTCTAGGTCTTGACATCTCACCACGATCCTCTCCTTGGTCTCTCACCAAGGTCTTATACTCGTGGCATGCAAATAAATCACGTCTCTTGGCATTTCACCAAGAGTCTCTAAGTCTTGGCATCTCACCAAGATCCTCAACCTTGGTCTTTTACTAAGGATTTCTACCTCTCGGCATCTCACCAAGCTCCTCAACCTTGGTCTTTTACAAAGGATTTCTACCTCTCGGCATCTCCCAACGGTCACTACTCTTGGCATCTCCTCAAGCGTCTCTCTCTTGGCATCTCACCAAGAGTATCTCCCTCTTGGCATCTCACTAAGAGTATCTGGATCTTGGCATCTCATCAAGATCCTCAACTTGGCCTCTCACCAAGTGACTTCCACCTTAAGTGAATCATGAGCCTGATCTGCTCGTCTCCATAGCCAAGTGAGGCTCTAGCCTCTGTGGTGCCTTGTTGCTCCTCCTCATCAATCTTCGATACTCTGAAGCCCCTACACCAACCCTCTGTCTCGACAACTCTGAAACTAAAGTTGTCCCGGGTGGACCAGTCACCCCAGAAGATGGTGTCCTCGAAAACCGAGTATGAGCTCCCTCTGACTCAATACTTTGAGTCAATAGGTCCTCCTCAACTCTATCTCCCCACCTACCGCTGGATGGTGTATCAATTGACAAATAACTGACAAAAGCACACTCCCTCTCAAACTGAGTAATGAACTCCTTCTCCTTTGTTGTCGGTGTCATACCATCGTGCTGCTTCTTCTTCCTCTTGGGATATTGTCTAGCATAGTACCCCATCTCACCAAAAGCAAAGCATCTCACTTTGCTTATGTCCTTCTTCTGCCCACTGCCACTCTCTTGTGGTTGGGTCCCTCCCTTGGGACCTTGTCTCGCACCCTCACCGATCCTCTTCTTGCCCTTTGACCAAAGAGCAAGATCCTCATCCCCCTCAGGCGAATGTTGATGTCCTGAAGATCCAGATCTGCATCTCAACTCCTCCTGTACAAAGTCGCCCCAAAGTCTCTCCCAAGTAGGCATGACCTCCCGGGCAACAATGCCTCGTACAAATGAACACCAAGGTTTGGAAAAGTTGTTCAAAGTTGTCCTCACCATAAAATCTGGATCTACAATCTCTTCGACCGCTGCCAACTCATCTCTAATCTGAATGAATCTGCCAAGGTATGAAGTGACTGTCTCGAAATTGAGCATTTGAATGCTCTTGAGCTTGTCCTGCAGAACCATCTTCCGGTTCTGGTTTGGAATCTGGTAAAGCTTGCACAATGATTCCCATATCTCAAATGCATAGTTCTTACTAGTCAGATGGGGTATGATGTGGTCCCTCATCGCATCACAAATAGTCCTCTTCGCCTTGGTGTTTTTCTTCCTAAAATCTACATCCAACAATGGTGAAGGAGCAAGTGCAGGAGGAATCACCACGGGAGCTTGAACCATATCCCATAGTTCAAGATCCTCCAAGACGAATGTGATCCTGGTCTTCCAAGGGGACTAGCTGCTAGCTCCGTCTAGCCTATCCTCTGCCTGCATCTGGGACACCGACAAGGTTGTCCACTAAACTCACACTGATGCTCACATTGATGTTAAAACTGCAAAAGAATTCATCCTCACGACTTGACACAGAAGCGGAAGTAAGGCTGTCCAAATGTGTCCAAAAAACACAGTCCTATAACTGTCCAACAAATCTGCCCAGAAGTTGTCCACTAACTCTGCCAACAAGCTATCCAAAATCTGCCAACAAGCTATCACAAAACTGCCCACAAAATGCTCTAGAAATCAGCAAGTGTTCGCCAACAAGGCTCTGATACCATGAAGAAAATTGAGGTACTATGATGCTGCCAACTAAGGTCTGTCTTTGACCTTGAGATTGGCTCTAAGTTTCAATCTCCAAAACTGTCATGCGTTTTAGGACAGCAAACAGTTTAGTAACTTTTTGCCCACAAATTTTATTGGTTAAGTGTTCTCTGAGGTGCCCTTGCAAGTGTTTTCAAACCGGTGGTTAGCACATGCAATATATCTCAAAACAAGTAACACTCCTCTAGATCTTTACAACACAAATAAGTTGATCTACACTCTAAGTGTTGATTTTTCATAAGCATTAGGTTAAGCATGAAGTTCATTCCATTTTAACAATTAACCATAACCATAAATGCTGCAGCAACCAAGATCACATGAAGAAGCACCATGCACAAGAACACAAAATATATCCTGGGAAACCCTTCTCAAACAAAGGAGAAAAACCCAGCCAAATCCTTTGCTATACTCTTCAAGAGAAAGACCTTTTCACCAAGAATATCCTAGCACACAAGAGGGTGCACAAAACCCTAGAACTCTAACGCCCAAGAGAGGTGTGCAACTTTGACCAAGAAGTGTACTTGCTGAAATTTCCAAAACTCACAAGTGTGTGTGTGTGTCAACAATGAAAGATTTCATCTTACTTATATTAGACTTGTCCGGTCAACTCAAGTGTCTATTGGCACAATAGGGCCGACCTCACTTAGACATATTATTTATTTATTATTATAATAATTAATATTAATATTAATTATCTTTTACAGTTTCATCTTTAGACACAATAAGGTAGGACCGAATTGTATCCTTTACACAATAACTAGGGTTACATGTAGGTCTAACTCTTGAACAACATATAGCAAAGGATCTGATACACCCACTAGTGCTCATCCACTAGGGGCACATCCATAGGGATGTCATGTACCTGATTCACTGCATCACATAGATGAACTAGGTCTTCACACATGTACTTGTGCTCGTCCACAGGCATGTCTGCTCGACAGATCTGCTTTCCCACTACCACCAACAGGAGGATCATCCGAAGTCTTCTCATCAACTATGTTGTTGCTCAGAGGAGGCCATCACATCATCTTTATTTCTATCCTCATGATGATGTGCCCAGCACTTTTTAGGGATTTTCCACGTTCACCTTGTGCTCAGCCACATGCACGTCCTAACTCAACAGATCGCTCTTACATCAGATAATCATCTGGAGTTCTTCTCTCTCACGTCATGGAGGAGGCCATATACATTCCTAGCCCCTGTCCCAGGCTGGAAAACAAACCGTATATTAGGGGCTTTCTCTCAGGTTTGTAAGCTGAGAGTAAGACTTCACATAGTTGTTATATTCCACATCTCACAGGTTTGTAAGTTGGAGGATGTCTCCTATAGCTGCATTCATCAACACTAAGCATGCATGAAAATAGGACACAGGTATTTTTGGTCAACATGACCCTGGATTAAAACCCCCGAAGAAAAATCAGTGTGGAATGAAAGTATATATAATGATGATTTCAAAAAGTGAATACAACAAGGAATACAATACAAGAAAACTTGGTATGATAGCAAGCTCCTCTCAAGCTTGTAGCACGAGTTTCAATATGAATGCGCCTAGATAAGTGCGCCCTCCTCTCCTTGTTCCTCTATCCACTGAATTGAAGCGTCCAAGCTCCTCTATGGCCCAATGAAGAATCCCTTCCACACAAACAACCCGTTGTGTCTCCTCCACCATGTACCAGACAGATCTGAGATCAAACAAGGACTTCTAGTACCTGTTAGATGTGCGCCCTCCTCCTAGTGTGCACCTTCCTCCAAGCAAGACTTATTACCATATATACATGAGGGTCCAAGCTTCCCTAGTTCCTCCATGGATGTAAGTGCCCAAGCTTCCCTCTCTCAATGCCTCCATTCCCATCTCCATTGCTCCTCTCTAGCTCTCCTAGTGAACAAATGAGTGAATGAGCCTCCCTTTGCCCCCTTGCGCCCTCCTTGAGCAATCCATAAGGAAACCTAAATGTGGATGGCTATGATCATCCCAAGCCATCCCTAATCAATGGTTGAGATCACTCCAAAAGTATCTCAACTCAAAACCCACTTTGGGTTAAGTTCCCTAAGTGTTGAAATAATGTAACTGCAAAGAGTATTCTAATTATTATTGATGTATTATTCATTAGATCAATCCCCTTTTGTGGATTGATCATGTCGGATATTGTAATTGACCAAATCCCCTTTTGCGGATTGGTCAAACCGTAATTGTAATGGGCTAAACGAAAAGTCGGCCCCATAATATATTAAAGTGGTTATAACCACCAAGAATATATTAAAGTGGTTATAACCACCCAGAATGAGAAGTCGGCCCAGCCAGTGAGAAGACACCCCAATTCACACATGCCAAATTGTATAAATGAGAGAGGCTAGCCTCAAAAAGAAGAAAAAGAAGAAGAAGAAGAAGAAAAAGAAAAAGATTGTATAAATAAGAAGAAGAAAAACGTCACTATTGTCGTACATGCAAATTAGGGCTTTTTATTGAAGAAGAGTTTCAGCCTCAAAACCATCTAGAAAAGTGCGCCCTAACCCAAGGAGTTCTTTGGCACCTTCAACGCACCTTTTCAGTGGGTAGATCTCTCGGAAAGTGAAACCCTAGTTTTCACCGGTACCAGAAAACCAAAAGTACCAAAAGTACCAGAAAACCAGAAGCACTAGTCCAAAAATCTGTTGGTCAAGTTTGAGGGGGTAAAAGTTGGATTTTCAAAAATCTGACTGCACCAGCTTACTCGCCTCGGCTCAACGCATCTATCCCTGGATCAAAATTTCAAAATTTGACTTTTGAAAAATTAGGGTTTCCTCATAAAACCCTAAGTTGCAATTGCAGTTGCAGTGTCAGAACCAGTTGCAATATCAATTGCAGTTACAGTACTAGTTGAAGTATTAGCCGTAGTACCAGTTGCAGTCACCCTTGAAGTTTTTAAAAGTTGGTGATCATTGTCGCTGCTACCAGATGGTGCCACTACCTGCAAATGCTATCAGAGGTATGTACTCACATATGTTTAAATTGTTAAGCGTTAAAGGGTATTTGCAGGAGAAGGGATCTCTTGCCATAGATCCAAAAGGATCTCAAGATCCAACACATTCAGAGGAATAATGCAACCCAGGTGTGATTATTCTAATATGCATCTATTTGTTATGACATTATTTTGATCGGTGTTGCATGTTGTAGCTATCACCATCATTCTAACCTTTTGTCAAAATCCGAGTCAAGGTATTAGATGGATTAAAAGTTGAGATCATAGAGTTTACCCTCTAACCCAACCTTCTGTCAAGATATCATATTGTCTTAGTACAGAAGACAAGTTGAAGAAAGCACACTCATTCTTGAGGACAAGGCTCCAAGTTCCAGGTTTGATTAATTAAGTTGATAAGATTCAAAGTTGCACATGACAAGTTGATAACTACCCCTTTACAACTAAACACTATAGTTAAGATAGCAGTCTTTGAAAAGTATTATACTTGGTAGCATGTGAGCATATTGAGAT
>ML788733.1:313216-337030 GCA_009831015.1 Picea engelmannii
TGTCCCTCGTGAAATTGTTGCCAACCAAGGCACTCAATTTACTTCCAAGATGATGAAAGAGCTGAAAGAGAAATATGGGATTAAACATTGTAAATATTCTCCATACCACCCGCAAGCCAATGGTCAGGTAGAATCCACAAACAAAGTTTTGGAAGCCATCTTGACCAAGACTATTCACTTACATCACCGAGATTGGGTTGATAGGCTCCCAGAGGCTTTGTGGGCATATCGAACTACCTAGAGAAATACCACTGGGCATACCCCTTATGAGCTAGTGTACGGGAAACAAGTACTTTTACCAATAGAATTCCAAGTAAGAACCTTCCATATTGCCGTAGAATTAGGATTGAACCTGGATGAGGCTCAGAAGCAACGAGCCCTACAATTGAATGAATTGGATGAGATCAGGCAAGATGCCATCCAACGAACAATATTGGTCCAAAACCAAAGGAGCAAGTGGCATGACAAGTTTATTAAAAAGAAACACTTCCAGCCTGGTGATTGGGCCCTGTTGTTTGATTCCCAGTTCAAAACCTTCAAAGGCAAACTTACCACCCGTTGGTTGGGCCCTTACGAGGTAGACATTGTATATGACAATGGAGCTGTAAAAATTAAAACAATCGACGATGGACAAGTCTCCTTTGTGGTAAATGGACACCGACTTAAGTTTTATCATAAGCCCATTTCCAGAGAAGATTTTCTACAGGTCATGTCAGCTGACAAGGCATTGGCCTTAGTAGATGGGGAAGTTCCCCCTTGTTCTTGAAAATTTTTCTGAGTTTCCTACTGTATATATGTAAATAGTTTTTGTATTTTGTTAATAAGGCAATTCTAGATATTTCTGTAAGTAATTATTTCACCGGGAGTACACAGTTTCAAGGATCTTTCATCAAAACATTGTTATACTTGAATTTTGTGTCTGTTAAAGCATCAAATGAATAGTGACTTACTGTAATTAGCCATGTTTTTCCAAAATTATCATTTTTAAGGCATTCTAAAGCAGTTGCTCTTGAAACTCTTCACCACTGTATAAGGAAGTGATACCATAACTATCAAGCCTAGAGGTCTCTCATACAGTTTTTCCAAGAAACCTGAGTAAGTAAGTCAAATGTCTTTATCAAAGAGTAACAGGGAGGTCTCATTAGCAGATAGTCATCGAAACATCATAATAATTACAAAAGAAGACAGTGAGTTGAGCCTAGAGATACATTTTTGTTCTTTCTCAATGGTACCATCCACTACACACTAAATAGCTTGATTATATCATATCTTTATATAGGCCAGGTCCACTTAAGTACCCCTTACATCAGGACAACCACTAAACAATATAACATAAATTCATCCTCTAACATAAATACCATCCCAAGTGAAAAAAAAGAAAAGAAATAAAAGTTGCTTCATAGTTGTTCCCCCATCTTCTTGCATAAACAATCTTATAATAAAATCTTAAAGGATGGAGGGCCAGTCTCTGAGGGTTTAAGAGGCTAACTCGTCGGGGTACTGAACAGGTCTGCTGGCAGCGGGTACCGACCTATGGTACGACTAGGTAAACCCGCCGGAGTACTGAACATGCTTGCTGGCAGCGGGGCATTCTACCTAGCGATGATGATGATCTGACAAAAGTAAATAATAAATCTAAACTTGTCCTGATGTACGACATTACTTGCAGACAAAGCTGACATGAAGTATGTGTGGTTTAGCTAAGGTTAATGAATCTCATAAACTTTCCATTGGGGAATGACTCTAAGACTATCTTGAAACTCTCTTACCCACCTCTTCTTATATATATATAAGATCTCTTATCGTATAGGTGGGGCCATCTCCTAACTGTCTCGTCGGACCAATCTGTGAAATTTCATCTTTACACTTGACATACTGTAAATCTTCGGCTATTGGGGGATACTGACTAGTTTCCTATACTTTTGATTGTGAGGTGTCACAATACTTAGGTGTGGGGGAGGGGTTCATGAGCTGACAAATAATCATTGCCTAGAGAAAGGATTCTTTGCAAGAATTTTTGTATTATTACCATGATACAGGTTATTACATTGATAGTGATGTTATTTTTAAATGCTTAACTCCTGTGTGCTATACATTACTGAACTCATGCTTAACAAACCATTCTTTATTGGTTATCTTCCATTACAACCTGCATACTATAGGTTTGAAAATACATGTTTTATGCTTGCTATAACCCGTTCATTATAGGTTTTGACACTATATGTCATATACAAGAAGAATGAGTAAGCATGGAGCACTCTGCCTCTGCTCATTAACCACTATGGTTGTCGAAAATACTTCAAAATTGCAGGTTGTCCATTAAAAGAGGCGAAAATGTGCTTAACACAGGGGTACCAGATGAAGTGTCGGATGAGGTGCCGGATGAAATGTCGTTTGAAATGCCATTGCATTGCATACCAGTAACTATCCTAGATTCCAGGGAACTAGAATTCAATCACATTTAATTCAATTTGTTACAGGCATTGATTAAAACATGTCTCATATGGTTATGATCAAATGTCCAAGTCAAAAGACTTGGACATTGATCTAAGTACCCACCACTCCATTTCTCTCAAGCTTGCCATCAAATTCAAATCTCCCACACATGGCAGCTCGTGCGCACATGTGGGCAACGTCCTCCACCATAAGAGCATCCAAAATCGGGCTGGGCACTCTATTGTTTCATTTGCCCTTGCCATTTGCTCTGCCTCGCGTTAAGAAATCGCGCCCAACCTCTGTCAAATTCACCCTCTATTCTAATCACACTCAGACTGTGTTAAACCCATGCCATTTCTTGGCCTGTTTGCACCCTTGCTTGGTAAAATTTGCCCTTTGTTCCAATTGCACTCAGACCGTGTCCAATTCGTGTCTCTGTGTGGCTCGATTTCGCCCTTGCTTGGTGAATTCAAACCCTGTCACAATGCCCAAGTGATACAAACCCTCCTCCTATGCAGACCTTTTTGCCATTCCAGAATTCGCACAGTGTAGGGAAGTGTTCTTGCATGCTGGTTGGGGTCCATTTCTGTCGAGTTTGAAAGGCCATGATAACGGTCTTTCTATGCAATTTGCAGCTGGTTTTGATGGCAGGATAGCACATGTAGGGTCTCTCAACTTTGCAGTCATAAAAGAGTCAATTGTTGCTGCAACAAAACTTCCAAGAATGGGAGATAGGTGGTTCAAGAATCATAAATTGTCGTGCTCAAGTTACAACAGGGTGTTTAAGCCCGAATTCGAGAGCATTTCAGGGGCGAAAGGGTATGCTAAGGAGTGGATAAAGCCAGAATTGGTCAATCCCCTTATCGTCATCACACGGTTAATTACATGTGAAGGTAGATACTCCACCTTCAAAGCTTGTCACTTTAGATTGCTGGCTCATTTTCTATTCAATAAACCTTTAAACTTCCCTTTTCATTTTCTCAAAAGCTTGGAGAAAATGTCCTCTCAAGTGAGGAAAAATGTGACCAACCCCCACAATAGTCTCTTCCACCATGGTTTGATCAAACTCCTCGTTCTTACCAAATTAGAGAAGCATGGGCAAAGCTGGGATGCCTTTATCTACCAATTTGCAAATCCTCACTTGACAGTTAAGACCAGAAAAAAGCCACTTAGCCTAAAAACTATCTCTCCATCCAAGCCTCACTCTCCAAAAACTCCAAACTCCCTTGCACAAACTCCCTCTTTACTGGAACAATAACCAAAAGCTTGTTGATATTCCTACTTCTTCATCAGGGAAAGAGACCAAGAACAAATACCAAAAGAAGCCTATTGTTGACCCCCCAATGCCTTCATTTTCTCTTGATCCTACACCTAAGAAGCCCCACGAAGTACTGCAACAAGACTTTCCCATCATTCCCACAAACAAGAGAGGAGGCAACCGATTTGGTAAGGGACCCTTTCAGAAGAGTACCCGGAACATAAGAACCAAGCCTTATGCAAAGCCTCCACCTGCTTCAGATCCTATCCAAGTATCCTCCAACCTTGAGAACCCTCATAAGCAACCTAGAGAAGTCTCTACGGATGGATTAAAGCCACTAAGGAAAACAAAATCAGAACCTACCTCACCTCTGCGATATCCCATCACACCTACTTCACCCATGCCCACTCTTGATCCTAAAATTGATAAATTGACCACATCTCTCAAAGGACTTAAGCCTTCCTCGGAGATCACTGATTTTTCCCCAACCATAGAGGAGCTACAAAGGGAAAACCATAAGCTTCTCCAACAATTGGAGGAGAGGAAGACAATAGATGCACACCTTCATCATGACAATGCAGTCCTTCAGGAAAAAGTTAACTCCCTTCATCAGTTGGTCGATGGGATGACCCAATCTAACCGCAGCTTAAGAGCACAATTAAAGCAACATAAGAGGCACAAGGATAAGCTTACATAGCAAGAAGGAGAGGCTTCTAAAGTTGTCCCTCCTCAACAAGCCTAGTTCTGAGGGATGACTTCTTTTTGTTTGCAGTGGGACCTGCAAAATCATCGGTGTGGGGGTATGTTGGGCCCGAGATATGATCATCTTCATGACGTTATTATACACTTTTTTCCATATGTACCTATGTGTTTTTTGTCTTTCAAAGGAGATTTTTGAAGAATTTTATGGTAAAATGATACAATCGGCATGAGGTATGTATAATTCGTGTTTTGTGATTCAATAAAGTTTAATTTATCATATTTTATGGTTTCCAAGAGTTAATTCATGTTTTTCTGTTGTTACAGGGCAAAATGCACCATGTTTCTTGGTTCGACACTTGTTCCGGCACTTGATCCAACACTTGTTCAGGTACTTGATCCGACACTCGTTCCAACACCCAGTATTGCACAAAAACGCAAGGCAAGTTGGCAGTTATGGTATTGGCGTCCAGTGGTGGACAAATCGAGCACATGGGTTTTGTTTGTCATCGCCCCCTCCAGCTACTAAGCTCAAGACAACTCGATTTCAGTTGTCCAAAGAGGGCGATCATTGGGTTCCTTCGTTTTGTTAGTTATGGATGCATTTAATGTAATTTGTCGAATTTAGAGGTGGTTCGACCCTCCTGTGGTCAACCACCTGGGTTGTAAGCTTATAAAAACCAATAGGATGCTCATTAGATTGTTGACCAAGTAGCACAAGCATTAATTTCCAGAAAAATGATTTTGCTCTGTTTCTAGTTTTACATTGCCAAAATAATGCCAAAACTGCATTTTTGGATTTTTATGGTGAATTTGGCCTGCTGAAGTCGTGGTGTGCTTTTAGAGAGTGACCACGACTTGTCGGGGGAGCCACCAACAGTCTGGTAACTCTCTTCATGTTGATTTATGAATTTCTTAATTTAATTGTTGTTTCTTTATTTGTTGTACATGCATATTTTTATTTAGTTAATTAATTTGTTGTAGCTTAACTCATTTGCTTCTCTTTTATAGGGTAGAATGATGAGATGTATTAACATGCATTAATCTCATAGATTAGAAAAGGCTTGCAAGTCTCTCTCTCACTATACTAACCCCGCATGTAGTTAGATGATAAATCGTGCTTTCTTTTGTATTTTTACAGTCAAGTTTAGAACAGATTTTTAATTAGAACATAACATAGTTTTAATCTGAGTTTCTTCTGACAAAGATTGATGGATGGATAGATTTGCTTCCAGTTTTTGAATCATAGCTTGCTTACTTCAGTTTTAGACAGATTTCACTTGCTTAGTTATTGGTTAAATGTAATTGTCAATTCACTTTTTAATATCATGTTTTTAATTTCTGTTTTCAGTCATTTTCTTATCATAGATTGAATGATTAAACTAGACATAGTATAGTTTCCTTTCACGCAATTTCCTTTCATATATTAAGATGCAATTGAATTTCTTAATTAGATAATGATGATCTCATCATGATGTTGATGGTTTATACATGAATATGTAGGGTATTTAACATTACTTTTATCATGGCTAAGTTTTCATTGGACTGTTTACTTCACACCTTTCATTTTGCCATTGAAAGTAGTATTGAGCTTATACCATTAGAACTGTCCTTTGTTGTCAAGTGTCATCAAGATATCATCCGTCACCACCGAAGGCATTCACACAAACACTAGCATTACATTTGAGTGTTTCATAGATTAAAGATAGTTTCTTGCTTTTGTAGATTAGAAGAGATAGTTTCTTGTTTTCATAAGTTTAGTTGATAGTCTTTCTTGCTTTCAATAGAATAGATTTCCTTTCATGCATTGCATTGAGCATTTAAATTTCCTTTCACGCAAGAGAAATAGCTTTGCATTAGGCATTTAGTTCACTTGCCTCTTAGGCTAGGTAGTTGTTCAATGAGAAGTCTTTGCTTACTTGTCTTTTGCTTTATGCTTTTGCTTGCTTATCTATTTGCTTTAATAGGTTAGTTAGGTGCTTTTGCTTGCTTGTCTATTTGCTTTAATAGGTTAGTTAGGTGTTTTTGCTTGCTTGTCTATTTGCTTTAATAGGTTAGATAGGTTCTTTTGCTTACTTGCTTATTTATTTGCTTTCATAGGGTCGTTGCTCATTAAATGTAGGTTGACAAGTTAAAGGTAGTTTGCTTTCATCATTTGCTTAGTATGCTTAGTAGTTTACCTTTGCTTACTGTCATGAACTAGTTTGCTTTACATAGAATTTTCATTCGCTTTCTTAGGAACTATCCATCGGTCCTTGGCCCAAAAGTACTTAGGTTACCTAGTTTCAATTTGCTTAGTAGGGTTTGTTCATTAGATAGGTTTGCTTGAGTAGATTAGCCCTAGATATCTGCTTTCCGTAGTTAGACTATACTCGTACCAACATTTTTACATTTGGCATATATTTTGCTACAACTCTAAGTTTAATTACCCCGGGTTGACAATTTAATTGAGGGTAGTTTAGTGTCTTTTTTAGTACATATAAAACACCTAACACAAGGTGATCCTCGATTCAATGAATTGGGTATCGGTTCCTCACTATGATTTTATTTAGGGCCCGGTAATCAATGCAAAGTCACCAGGTCCCATCTTTCTTCTACTCAAGCATGATTGAGCTTCCACAAGGTGATTAGTTGGATCGGATGTGCCCCTTTTGGAGCAGTTCTTGGATCTGACGCTTGATCTCCTCATTTTCTAACAAAGAGTGATGATAGACTGGCCGATTGTGACACCCTGTTTCCCCCAGTTTGTAAATATAACTATAAATGGCCAAAAGACTATGGAAAACTTTATATGTGTGAATATTGATTCGTTGGACCTTTGTTTGTAAGGTAAACGAATGTGAACCTAATTATTTACTAAGAAAATGGACAAGTGTTGCATGACTAATGGAAGGGGGGTGTACTTAGAAAGACCACAAATGTTATACCAAGAGAGGGTGAAGGGGACCAGGAATGGTTGCGTTAACCTTCACCAAACCAGTGCTTACTGGATTTAATTGCTCAAGACCAGAACTGTCCTCTGACCCCAAAATGAATTATAGTCAGGCTGGTGGGTGGGAAGATCTCCTGAAGAGTTAATGAGGGATGGGGTGTGTAAGCACTCATTTGCAAGTCTTCCAGACTTGACCGCTGACTGGGAATTCAGGCCACAGGCGACCCTGCTGAAAGAGGCGAGAAGGGAAGGTGTGGTGAGCAGAGGGAAGAACACGTATGCGAAGAGTGCACAGACAAGAAGTGAATCTCGGGCATTCAAGGAAGAATGGAAAAACTAAGCGTTCTAGACACCGAAAATGGCAGAGAAGGTTATGATACAAGCTGATAAACGAGGCTATTCCTCCTTGCTTGGTGTCGTGTAAACCATTGCCAGGATCCTGCGAGAAGAGGAGAGTAACCTCTGCCCCTATTATGGTTGAGCGAGAAGAAAAGGCTATGTTGCAAAGCATTGTGGTCTAGCTCGGGGGTGGCTAGTGGTAAATCCGTTTGGAGTGACTGAGACTACAGTTGGGTGGAAATGATCACCCCTTCCAGTAGTCGCTTCACATCGTCTGATTCTGATAAGTCTTTTCTCAGCCTTAATTGTTGACTTAGAATGATGAATGATTTCTTGGTTTTTACACTTCTCTCTCTCTATATATATGCATGTATGAAAATCTCTGTGTGAAATGACTATGTTATGCGTATGCTTCCATCTCCTTGGGAACTCATACTTCCCACTGATAAATTGTATGCCCAGCTTGACTCTGGAGGGATTCCCGGGCAGAGGTCGTAAAATGGTCAAGATAGGAAATGTCGTGTAGACCTTAAACCACCCGTCTGAAGAGAATACTCTACCTTGACCCCCGTGCCGTGTGAAATTCCACACCCAAGTCCCTAACCCGTTCGAGGTGAGAACTCAAGAAAATAGTGATAGGAAAATACCAAAAGGGAAAGGTTTTCCTTGTCCAAAGGATGGGCAAACAAGATTTGTCCTGAAGGATTCAAGGGTTGTCATGGTCATTGGCTATGGGAAAGAGCACGGGAGTTAACCTCTTTAGCCCCTCAGATTCGTGAGTTCAAAGTTTGTGCACATGGAGATGACAAATCTCATTCGTTGGATCTACGTGCGGAGGACCATAGCCGTGAGATCCAGAGGAAAGTGCATGAGGTCTAATCCTTTGAAAGTGCACATGAGAGTGGACTTTTGTGAAGCTCCAAAGTTTCGAAGTTAATCAAAACCATTCATTAGAAGGGGACACGTGGAGAGGGTTCGACATTTTGCTGACTCGCAGGAGAGAAAGATTAAAGGAGAGAATCGTGAGAACTCACGAGGCCTAAGTTCACGATTTGATAGTGGTCGTCGGATCCAGAAGAGCGCGAGTCGTTGATCTGGTGCTCTTAAATATAGGTATTTTGGGATATCGAGAGAAGGGAGGTAAATCATATCGGGAGTTTTGATACACGAAATCCCAACGTGATCTGAACCGTCGGATCGTGGAAGAATTGAGACCGTTGATCTGTGGCGAGGAGATATCGGGAGAAGGGAGGTGAGTGAGCCTCCAACTTCGTGAAACGTGAAGTCTAGATAAGTTAAGGTTGAACCCTCGGTCATAGTCGGTGGTCATATGAAGGAGGATCTAGCAAGTGTTAGGCCCCTGTCGGGAGATCGGAGATCGAGAGAGTCGAGGTGACTCACACACAAGGACTTGATACGTGACTTCACAATGCGCCTTTTTGTTGGGCTTGTGGTCATGCGTAGTAGTCATGTGGAGGGGGCTTGTGCCTGGTGCTTGTTCTCACGGGAGAATAAAAGACGAAAATTTAGAGGCCTTACACTATAGTAACTCCTTCATAAGGGTGGTTGTGTTACAAATTGGTATCAGAGCATGGTTACAACACGTGGCATGTTTGGGCTCATGGATGAGTTGCGTAAAGACCACATTAAGGGGTTTAAAGGGCGATATCCTACCTTACTCCCTTCCTAAAAAGTCTAGTTAAGCCCTTAGTATAGAAAAGAATGACAACTTACTGTTGTGTATGTATTTAAGAAATGTGAATTATGTGATGATTACGAACTAATATAATGTTAGCTAACAACAAGTGTTTTGTCTGCACTCAAGTGGTCGATCAACTATGGGAAACTGCAATCATATAGAATGGTGACGCACCACGAAGTGGGGAATGGCTCCCACAATTGAGACAAAGAGTCTGACGAGAGGAGGACGGTAGAGACCCCTCTAGTCCTGGCTGAGACTGTGAGGAGTCTCATGGCCGAGTTGCAGATCTATAAGGATGACAATGAGAGATTGATAAAAGAGCAAGAGAAGCAAACAAAAATTAATGCAGTCTTGCTACAGAGTTTATCCGACATACAAAGACAATTGCAACATGGACCTGACACCGGTCATGTGGACTGACGACAGACAAGAAGGAGTCGAAGTCCACTTGAGGTACGGAGACATGGCCCTTTAAGTGGTCGAACTGGGAGGAGTACCTCGAGAAAGGTCCAACCTGGAGACATGGGACAAGCGTCGGATGAATCCTCTGGAAAGGAAACTGACGACTCAGAAGGATCTTCTAGTAGTAGAATCAATTCACATTCTCAAAGAAAACAGAAGGAACGAAAGGATTCCAAAAGTCATAATCTCGAAGAATTCAGGAATGCCAAACCACCCTCTTTCGACGGTGATATTAAGAAATGAGAGGAGGCGGATGCCTGGATGCTTGGACTAAAGAAATATTTCCGAGTCCATGACTTCTCTGAAAACTTGAAGGCCCGAGTTGCCACTTTCAACCTGAATGGAAAGGCTTCCATTTGGTGTGAAGACCTTAATAATGTGAAAGGGATTCATGAAGAGAACCTATCTTGGGAACGATTTGAGAGATACTTTAGGAAGAAGTATCTGTCGGAAAAATATTTCGACAAGAAGACTAAAGAGTTCTATGAGCTCAAACTGGGGAAACTCACCATAGAGGAATATGTCAGCAGATTCCTTGAGTTGTTGAGGTATGTACCCTACATAAAAGTGGAAAAGGCAAAGGTGCAAAGAGTAATCAGTGGGTTACCTAAGGAATATCAGAACATAATTGAGTTTGACGATGCAAAGACCCTAGAAGACATTATCTGAAAGGCAATATATTGTTATGAACAACTTGGGCTTCAAACATAACCTCACGAAGGCTAGAATCAAAAGAATAGTTCGGGGTTCCAGAAAAAGGGGTTTACACCCCCAAGATTTAAAAACTATAAGAAGGATTCAAGGACGAGCTTTCCTGCTGGAAGTGTATGCCAACAAAATTTCCCCTCCCAAAGCATAAATAAACCTTTTGGATCAACCCTAGGAAAGACTGATAACCTAAAGAAAAAACCCTTGAAATGTTGGGGTTGTGGAGAAGAACATCTACCGAGGGACTATTCGCACAGACAATAGAACAATTAGAGAATTTACAACATCCAAGAAGCTACCACCGTCAATGGCGTGGCCAAGAGTATGCCATGAATTTATGCAGCCATGGATTATAAACAAGTCGACCACCAAGCTTGAGTGGTGGAGATGGAAGGTATGATCGCCAACCATCTAGTATCTATTTTAAATGATCATGTTTCAAATTTGAGTTATGTGGCCCTTCAAGTTGTTGATAGGTGTAAATTACAACCACATAAACATGCTAAGACATGGTTGGTACAGTTAGCCACTGGCACCAAAAGAAAAATAGCGGAGGTCGTACTAGCTTGCCAATTCACTATGGATGGATTGCCCACCCAATCTAAGCTTAACATACTTCCCCTAGGATCATATGACCCGTTGATTGGTATGGACTGGCTAGTTGTATATAAAACTAAGTTGGATTGTTACCACAAAACCTTAGAATGTGTAAATGAAGTGTTGATGTTTGGACAACATCGAGAAGACATTCTCTAAATGTAATAATTAATAATATAATTATTATTGATTATTAAATATAGTATATAATAAGTAAATGATAATAAAAAATAGTTATTGATTATTCAAGGGACGCATCTTTTCATGGATGGTCACCTTATGTTCCCTATATATGGAACACTCATCATTGTAATAATATATCGATCATATCTCATATGAAGAAAACCAATATGGTATCAGAGCGGGGAACTCAGATTGACAACCCCCCGGGAGAGCCCACGAAAATCAGATATATTTTGTTATGATACATAGCAGCAGGATAATGTTGTGTGTGTTGGTAGTCTATTTTCTGTCTGGAATGGCCAATCCCATTTGAAAGATTCATAGGGCATGCTTGAAGATGGGACTATGGTAGTTGTAAATAGGCTAGAGATTGCAGAAGAAGATAGTTCTCGACTTTATTTTTATGGTTGTATAGAGGAAGAGCGTTGCTTTAAGTGCTACAAGGCCTTCAATGATGGCGAAACATTGGATTATGATAGGGTCCTTCCTTATTAGCACAGAGGCCAACTTGTTACATTGGCACGATAGACTACCCATATATGACATATGGGTTCTGCAAACTTGGGTGACGTGCTGGATAATCCACATAAATATTTCCCAGAAGATAGCGAATTTGGGCCAGTGCAAACTGGAGAAAGTATTGCAGTTGTTGCAGATCACGAGATCAAATTTGATGAGAGAAGGAAAGTAATATTCCAAGTGAACTGGTCATTGCTCGGTTTGGTGTTGCAGTGCATGATATTGATTCCTCCTTCTACGTGTGTGTCGATCATAATTTTGTGTATGAACTTGATAGGGGTCATGTTACGACTTAGGCAGGACCCATGCATAATGGAGATGATCGGCATGTACTGCACATATGCTCTGTCGAACTTCATGGCCAATAGTATTATGCATCTGTTTCACATCTACATGTTCTCTCAGGGTCTCACAATGCCAATGATGAGATGCAGATGACCTTACCCGTGCAAATGAGTACCGTGAGGATGACATGCGAGCATTGCTAGTCCTGAAGCTAGATAACATGGGCATCAAATGCTAGGATAATGAGTGTATGATATGCTAAGTAGTGAGTTAAGGAGGGATGAAGTAATTTTTCTTATGTTCCTCACTTGGGTGCTCCCAAAACTCTTTAAAAAAAAACAAATATACTTCTATGAGTTATGGGAAAGAGAATTTCTTATAGAACAACAACCTCAGTTATAATTTGGTTTTTGTATCCTTGGACAATGATAAAGAAGTCTAAATGTGGACACTACCCTATGTTAATGGAGGCTTCATCATCTACAAGGTTATTGAGAAATAATGTCACAAGGTTGCCACCTTGATCATTATCTGTATCATGAATAGGAAGTATGTTTGCAAGGATAACATGAAGCTTGTATCAATGTGTTGATTGTTGAGACAACATCATGAGACTTTCTCCCTGGAGGGTCCTGTGTGGACTACTAGAGGGGAATGTGGACTTCAAATTCACGTGCCTCAGAAGGTCATATGAAGGAACCAAAAAATTGGTTTCACGAGGAAATATTGATATGTATTGGGGTACATTAGCTACATGAGGGAACCTCGATGTGTCCTAGAGAAGACATTGGTTCCATGAGGGAACCTCGATATGTATTAGACATGTGTTCCACAAAGGAACCACGAGATGTCTAGTATGGACACAATTCATGAGTGAGATGAAACATTGGTTTCATGATGGAACCTCGATATATCAAGTATGGTCCAATATGAATTAGCATGATCAAAATTTACCTATATTTCTGTGGGCAGATGCATCCATGACTGCAGTGTATGTTTGGAACAAAAGTCCTCTTAAGACTTTCTGGAACATGACTCCCGAGGAGGCCTTCACCAGAGTGAAGCCTGAGGTTGGACACTTCAAGATATTTGGGTGTTCAGTATACATTCATGTACCCAAGAAGAAAAGGACCAAGCTAGACCCTTCAGAAAGAAAGGGTACATTTGTGGGGTACAGTGAGTCTTCGAAGGCATACCGGATCTACATCCCTGGTCAGAGATAGATTGAGGTGAGCAGAGATGTTACATTTGAGCAAGAGGTAACCTTCATGAGATCTAGAGGATCTCACAATGACATTGATAGTGAGAAACAAGAAGAGATGGTTCCTTCTCCCCCTCACCCTCCAACAGTTCAAAGGGAGACAATTGAGCTTATTGATCCCATTGATCTTGTACCTCCAGTTGATGTTCCTAGAGATATTGTAGTAGGTCAGAAGAGACCTACATGGGCTCGTTAGACTCAGTGGGAGGCAGAAGGAAATGCAACTCCTCATGGTACCTTCTGAGAGAGCAACAGACTTTAGAGATATTCATGCTATACCACAACTATGAGCCAGATCATTCATTTTTTTTGGCCTTCTTGTTGTGAGGAGGCAACTAGTCATCCAATATGGAGAGATGTCATCATGGAGGAGGATCAATCCATCATGAAGAATGATGTGTGGGATATTGTTCCAAGACCTGAGAGGAAGTTTGCAGTGACTTCCAAATGGATCTACAAGATCAAACACATAGTTGACGAGAGCATCGAGAGGCACAAAATGAGATTTGTTGGTAGAGGATTCTCTCAGATGGAGGGAATAGATTATGAAGAGACATTTGCTCCTGTTGCTCGATACACTTCTATCCGAATGATTATTTCCCTCGCAGCATCCATGGGTTGGAAACTACATCAGATGGATGTGAAGACAACCTTTCTCAATGGAGACATTGAGGAAGAAATATACATCAAGAAGCTAGATGGTTTCGTCATACATGAGAAGGAGTCTCATGTGTGTAGATTGAAGAAGGCCTTGTATGGACTTAAGCAGGCACCTCGAGCTTGGTATGCAAGAATTGATGGACACCTGATGAGTTTGGGCTTCAACAAAAGTGTTGTTGATCCCATCATGTACTACAAGACTGTTAACGATAAGGCCCTGATTATGGTCCTCTACATTGATGATTTATTCCTCACCGGTACAGAGAGCCTTATTATTGAATACAAGTATGTGTTTTCCTCTAAGTTCGAGATGAAGGATCTTGGTATGATGCACTACTTCTTGCGACTAGAGGTGTGGCAAAGAACTGATGAGATCTTCCTAAGTCAAGGGAAGTACACAGTTGAGATATTAAAAACAAATAAAATTGGGATGCTAAACTGTAAACCCATGGCTACACCAATGGTGACGAATCTGAAGAAACTATGTGTGTCTTCTTCCGATTTCGAGGAGATTGCTTCGACCCCGTACATACAACTGATTGGATCATTGATGTATCTGGTTAACACCAGACCGGATATTTTCTATGCAGTGAGTGCACTTAGCCAATTTATAAGCCAACTAAGATAGACACACTAGATTGTTGCGAAGCATGTGTTGAGATACTTGCGAGGCACAGTTCGACATGGTCTGAGATATACTTCCAGTATTGATATGATATGGCAGGAATATATTGACTCTGATTAGGCAAGAAACACGATGGACAAAAAGAGCACCTTCAGGTGTTGCTTCACTTTAGGATCTTCCATGGTTTCCTGGTGTAGCAGGAAATGAACTTCTGTGGCTTTGAGCACAACAGAAGCAGAGTACATTGCATTAAGTATGACAGTCCATGAAGCAATGTGGCTTCATAATCTCTTTGCAGATTTATTTGAACATGTGATGGATTCCACCATTATTCATTATGGTAACCAAAGTTGTGTGAAGATCTATGATAATCCAGTGTTTCATGACAAATCAAACCACATTGAGATCAAGTACCAATACATCCGAGACATGGTGCAAAGGAAGGAAGTATTGGTGTAGTACCTTCTATAGATGAGAAGGTTGTTGATGTTCTTACCAAACCAAGACGAAGTTCAAGTACTTTCGTGACAGACTTGGCGTGGCAGAGAATGCCTCCCTCGCTGAGATGGAGTGTTGATGTTTGCAGCTTCCTGAGACATTCTCCAGATCATACTACTCTATGACTGAATTGAGTTGATCTGTGATGACACTTATCCGAGAAGGGATAAGTGTGGTCGGGCTTATAACCCAATGTCCCATGTGGAGAGCACATGAGGACATGTCAAGGGAGTTGACCCTTGACGTCATAAACTATGGGAGTTGACCTTAGTTTTTCTAGAGGGTGTAGCCTCTAGAAGTCCACATGGAGTGCCATGTGTGACAAACTTTCTCCAGATCGTACTCCTCTATGAATTGAGTTGATTTGATCCACGAGGACACTTATTCGAGAAGGGATAAGTGGAACACTTATTCGAGAAGGAATAAGTGCATTTGGGCTTGTAGCCCATCGTCCCATGTGGAGAGAACATGAGGACATGTCAAGGGAGTTGACCCTAAGTGTTCCTAGAGGAAGTAGCCCCTAGAAGTCCACATAGGAGTGCCATGTGTGACAAACCTTTTGCTACTATGGTGGTTGTGTACCATCGGCGGAGACTGCGAGTCTCTGGACAATAGTTGTGTACTACTATGGAAAGATACCTCCCTAGCTAAGAGGGAGTGTTGATGTTTTAGCATCGGGCGAAACTTCTCCTAGATTGGGCTGCAAACCAAGGGAGACAAAATACATTTATCATAAAGGTGCACTTGTGGTATATGGGCCCAGACATAGTCCTTCCTTGATCATGACAAGGAATAATATGGACTGGAGGTGCTTGGAGTGCTTTCCACGTGTCAGTTAGCATCAAGACGACATTCACTCATAGGTGTGTGCCTGTGGTGAAAGATCCTGGTGTGTTCTTTGTCCTAGCCATGGTGACTTGAAAAGGAATGATAAAGACACAAGATGCTATATGATATTACATGCAGACCCAAAGTGAGCCTAATCTTAGAGAGATTTAATTGGCTTAGAGGGAGAGCTGCAGAAGGAGTTTCTCCTCGGTTCAGGTGGGAGAGAGATGTCTCCCAAGACCGACATACAAGTGTCATGAGTCTAGGGTGAAGTTTGTATACTTCAAAGACGAGAGTGGCATGTTGCAGAATGTCTCCCTCGTTGAGAGGGAGTGTTGATGTTTGGACAACATCGAGAAGACATTCTCTAAAGATAATAATTAATAATATAATTATTATTGATTATTAAATATAGTATATAATAAGTAAATGACAATAATAAATAGTTATTGATTATTCAAGGGACGCATCCTTTCATGGATGGTCACCTTATGTTCCCTATATATGGAACACTCATCATTGTAATAATATATCGATCATATCTCATATGAAGAAAACCAACATGAAGAAGGGAGAAAGATAACCCTCCAAGGGATTCATAAGCATGTCTCAGTGAGACAAATATTAGCCCTTCAAATGAAAAATTATTGCAGAAAGGGATGTCCTCTATATGCAATACAAGTGTTGGAATATGTTGAGGATGACAAACCAAGCCTATAAGACCACCCCATACTAAGAGAGCATAGAGATGTGTTTCCAGAAGAGGTACAGGGTCTACCTTCGAGAAGGGACATTGACTTATCAATAGAACTTGCACTTGGAGTGGTACTAGTATCTAGGACACCCTATAGGATGAGTACACATGAGCTAGTTGAACTCAAACTATAGCTAAAGGAAATGATGCACAAATGATACATCCGACCCAGTGTGTCTCCATGGGGAGCACCAATCCTGTTTGTAAAGAAGAAAGATGGCACATTCCGACTGTGCATAGATTATAGACAACTCAATAAGGTAACCATAAATAACAAATACCCCTTACCCAGAATCAATGACTTGTTTGATCAATTGGAAGGTGCTACCAATTTCTCAAAGATTGACTTGAGATCTCGATACCATCAAGTCCGAATCAAGGATGAAGACATCCACAAGACCACCTCTAGGACAAGATATGTCCACTATGAATTTGTGGTAATACCATTTGGATTAACCAATGCCCCTGCCACCTTTATGTGCTTGATGAACAATGTACTCAACAAATTCCTAGACAAGTTTGTATTGGTTTTTATTGACGATATCTTAATCTACTCCAAGAATAGAGAGGAACATGAGGAACAGTTTAGACTTGTACTTCAAGTGCTAAGAGAGCATCAACTCTACACCAAATTTAGCAAGTGTGACTTTTTCCAGAAGCAAATACATTACTTGGGCCATGTCATATCTGAAGAAGGGGTAGCAGTAGACCATGACAAGATCAAATCCATCATGGAATGGCCTACCCCAAAGCATGTTTCAGATATCATATCCTTTATGGGTTTAGAAAGATACTATAGGAGGTTTATAAAAGGGTTTTCCAAGATTGGTTGTCCAATCACTGCCCTCTAGAGGAAGGGGGTTAAATTCATTTGGACACTGGAATGTGAAGAAAGGTTTAAGTCACTAAAACACCTTCTGACCCATGCTCCCATGCTGAAGATCACCGATCCCGATAAGGACTTCCTCGTGTGCACAGATGCCTACAAGGAAGGACTCGGAGGAGTCCTTATGCAAGAAGGAAGTGTAGTTTGCTATGAATCTTGAAAATTGAATGAACATGAAGTCAACTATGTGACCCATGATCTACAATTGGCCGCCATAGTGCACGCTTTGAAAATGTGGAGGCATTACCTCCTGGGTAGAAAATTTCTACTCATGACATACCATTATGGATTGTGGCACCTGTTTGACCAACCAAAACTCAATGCTAGACAAGCTAGGTGGATGGCCCTCCTTAGCGATTTTGATTTCGAAATCAAACATATCAGAGGAAAGGAAAATAAGGTGGTTGATTCCCTTAGCAGAAGTATGAAAACAATTCACCTGGCGGCGGTGAGCACCTGCAAGACGAATGTTAGGGAAAGAGTCAGGAATGCATAAGAAACATACACATTCTCCCAGACCGTGACCTCATACCTGGAGCAAGAACCCGCGGCTAAAGTATGAAGGCTACCAGATGCTAGATGGAGGTTTGTTGACTTACCGAAACAAGTTATATATTCCAAGTTATGACGACTTGAAGAGGTTCATAATGGATGAATTGCACAAGAGACCATACACCGACCATTCGAGCTATCAAAAGATGGTCATAGTTACCAGGAAACAATTCTATTGGCCTGGATTGAAGAAAGACATAGATGAGTATTTAGCTATATGTCTAGAGTGCCATCAAGTTAAAGCAGAACATCGGCACCCAACAAAATTATTACAACCTCTACCAATTCCAGAATGGAAATGGGAGACCATCTCCATGGATTTCATCATTGGATTACCAACATCGACCAAGCAGAATGATGCCATCATGGTAGTAGTGGATAAATTGAGCAAGTCCGCTCATTTTATTCTCGTCAAATTGCGCTGCAAGGCAATAGATATTGCCAACATATTCATGAAGGAGATATTCAGACTACATGGCATGCCTAAGGAGATTGTGTCTGACAGAGACACAAAATTTACTTCAAACTTTTGGAAATCCTTGATGGCTGGCCTGGAGACGAAATTATTGTTTAGCACAACCTAGCATCCTCAAACCGATGGACATACAAAAATAGTAAACCAAATACTAGAAGACATGTTAAGGATGCATGTAATGCATTAACCTAAAAAGTGGTAAGATTACTTGCCACTGGTGGAATTTGCCTACAACAACGGCCACCAAGAATCACTAAAGATGAGCCCTTTTGAAGTCCTCTATGCTAGGTCGTGCGACACTCCAGTCAATTGGAGTAATCCCATGAACAAAATTACGATTGGATCTGACATGTTGAAAGAAATGGAACAACAAGTGATTCAGATAAAGCAAAATCTGAAAATCACTCAGAATAGACAAAAAAGTTATGCCGACAGAAAGAGAACCCCCAAAGAATTCAAGACGGGAGACCACGTCTATCTCAGAGTTAGGCCCAAGAAGAGTTCCCTAAGGATGGGAGCTTGTGTCAAGTTGGCACCTTGATATTGTGGACCTTTTGAAAATCTAGATAGAGTGGGACCCGTAGCCTACTTGACACATAGTAAAAGCACATAATGTTTTCCATGTTTCATTGCTGAAGAAATATGTACATGATTTTAATCATATAATTGACTGGTCTGTGATCCAGGTGGAATAGGAGGGAGAATTCCTGCTAGAAAATCAATGCATACTAGACAGGAAGGAAACCCCACTGAGGAGCTGAACCATTGCACATGTCAAGGTGCAGTGGAAAAATTTTGGCCCAGATGAGGCCACATGGGAAATAGAGGATGCCATGAGACATGCATACCCATTTTTGTTCACTTATGTGCATACATGACATGTTAATAGATAGAACATCGAAGACGATGTTCCTTTAATGGGGAGGGAATTGTGACACCCTATTTCCCCCAGTTTTTAAATCTAACTATAAATGGCCAAAAGACTATGGCAAACTTTATATGTGCGAATATTGATTCAATGGACCTTTGTTTGAAAGGTAAACAAATGTGAACCTAATTATTTACTAAGCAAATTGACAAGTGGTGCATGACTAATGGAAGGGGGGTGTACTTAGAAAGACCACAAATGTTATACGAAGAGAGGGTGAAGGGGACCAGGAATGGTTGCGTTAACCTTCACCAAACCAATGCTTACTGGATTTAATTGCTCAGGACCAAAATCGTCCTCTGACCTAGAAATGAATTACAGTCAGGCTGATGGGTGGGAAGATCTCCTCAAGAGTTAATGAGGGATGGGGTGTGTAAGCACTCATCTGTAAGGCTTCCAGACTTGACTGCTAACTGGGAATTTGTGCCACACGCGACCTTACTAAAAGAGGCGAGAAGGGAAGGTGTGGTGAGCAGAGGGAAGAACATGCCTAGAAAGAGTGCAAAGACGAGAAGTGAATCTTGGGGATTCAAGGAAGAATGGAAAAACTAAGCATTTTGGACACCATAAATGACAGAGAAGGTTATGATACAAGCCGATAAAAGAGGCTAGTCCTCCTTTATTGGTGTCGTGTAAACCATTGCCAAGATCCTGTGGAAAGAGGAGAGTAACCTCTGCCCTATTATGGCTGAGAGAGAAGAAAAGGCTATGTTGCAGAGCATCATGGTCTAGCTCGGGGGTGGCTAGTGGTAAATCCGTTTGGAGTGACTGAGCCTACGGTTGGGTGGAAACGGGCACCCCTTCCAGTAATCGCTTCACATTGTCTGATTCTGATAAGTCTTTTATCGGCCTTAATTGTTGACTTAGAATGATGAATGATTTCTTGTTTTTTACACCTCTATATATATGTGCATGTATGAACATCTCTGTGTGAAATGGCTATGTTATGCGTATGCTTCCATCTCCTTGGGAACTCATACTTCCCATTGATAAAATCTATGCCCAGCTTCACTCCGGAGGGCTTCTCGAGCAGAGGTTGTAAAATGGTCGAGATAGGAAATTCTGTGTAGACCTTAAACCATCCGTCTGAAGAGAAAACTCTCCCCTGACCCCTGTGCCATGTGAAATTCCAGACCCAAGTCCCTAACCCATTCAGGGTGAGAACTTAGGAAAATAGTGATAGGAATATACGAAAAGGGAAAGGTTTTCCTTGTCTGAAGGACGGACGGACGATATCTGTCCGGAAGGAGTCAAGGGGTGTCATGGTCGTTGGCTATACGAAAGAGAGCGAGAGTTAATGCTTTTAGCCTCTCGGATCCGTGAGTTTGGAGTTCGCACACAAGGAGAGGACAAATCTCCTTCATTGGATCTACGTGCGAAGGACCATAACAGTTAGATCCATAGGAAAGTGATGATGTCTAGTCCTTTGAAAGTGCACACGAGAGCGGACTTTTGCGAAGCTCTGAAGTATCGAAGTTAATAGGAACCGTTCATCAGAAGGGGACATGTGGCGAGGGTTCAACATTTCGCTAACTCGCAGGAGAGAAAGATCAAAGGAGAGAATTGTGAGAACTCGCGAGGCCCGAGTTCTCATTTTGATAGTGGTCGTCGGATCCAGGTTGGGATCTCCCTGCTCTTTTCCTTGAGCAGCCTTAGTTAGGCTTCACTCTAACCTTTTCGGATACAACATCATGCTCTAATAGCAAGCTTTTTGTTCATAGTGGGTCAGGAACCTGTGCATCCTACACATTATCATTTGGTTCTCAGAGTGGTTAACATTCAGTTGTTAGTGTTCCTCTTACACATTTAATTTTAAAATGTGATCTAGGATTCTTGTACAGATAGGCTTTGCAGCCCATTGCCCAACCTTCCGTAGTTATTAGGGTTGTGACTTTGTTCTTCTGACAGAGTCCTTACACAGTTTCCTCACATGGAACTTCTTTAGCATGCAACTTCCTCATTGCATATCCATCACTATCTGTGATGGCCTCAACCTTGAATTACCTTCAACTTGTTAATAAGCATTCTTTAAGGAACATAGACATGCATTTCTGACATGCATTCCAGATTATGTATCCATACATATTCTAGTTTTTGTTAACTTACATCCATGATGTACTTAGCCATATTCGTAACCCTACTTTAAAATCAGTCAACTCTTGATCATTCACAATCATTCTCATGTGATTCTCAAAGGCATAATCATTTGCCTCTTATCACAACAATCAGAGCACCTTTTCTCTTTTACTCTTTCATCATACATGTGCATCACATGTACATTTAATATCATTCATACCTAACTGGTATTAAATCAGGCTTCATATCAAGAAGCTTCATAATGCATTAAATCCATGTACTCAAGCATAAACACTCACAAACCTAACCAAACATTCATCATGCAATCTCATTGCTTGCACCCTTTCTATGTCATGCATGCACATGGGCATCTCATACTTCCAGATCCTCTTCCAGGGATATAGCTTCCATCCACCAATGAATGTCAATCTGACCCATTGGGATTCTAGAAGTGCCCCAACACTCCCTTTACCATATTCGGGATCAACATTTAGTCAACCATTTTATCTTATCTTTAACAATAATGTTTAATACCATTTGGACTACTTACTAAGTATCCTAGTTCAGAAATCCATAGTATCTTTAGGTCAAGATCGGTCTTGACCATTACATCTAGAGTTTTTCCTTTTGTTCAGCACAGTCAGGGATAGAGGCCATTCTCCTCCTCCCAAAAGAACTATGGCAGATTAATTTTCCTATCCACCAAGCAAGGGAGGCTGTTGTGATTTCTCACTCAATCACTCTATAATTCTACAACTTCGTCTATCAACTTGATTAGAAAAACCCTGTCTAGCAATTCCTGTATCCAGAAACAAAATTCGTTTCTTAGTCCACTTGAAACCTGAGAGTTGTGCATGCTCTCCCTTTTCAAGGAATGGTCACCAGACTCGTTCCTTTGTTCATGAGGGGTTATACACCTATACTAGATTTTTCCCTTTATCAAAGCAGTAATCATTGCTGCTACAGATCTTTTCCATTTGTTCACATTTCTATTTTAGTTTAAAGATTAGTGTTCTTCAACATAATCCTATTACTGTAGGATTGACTATCATTTCCCAAAGAAATGATAGTCTTCCTTAAAGTGCTTCAAGATTGTTTTCATACGATTCGTGCATGAGCCCAAGAAGTCCAAGTGTTGTTGCCATGCTCTGAGACCATTTTGTAACACACCCATGACGGGGCATAAAAAAAATTTGCTTTTTCTTAACTCTCTTTAGATTCCCCTTTCTTCAATGGTAGGTTCTTCCAAACCCGCGAGCTCTTTCCTGGCCCCTTTGAAGGGTTTGAGAAATAGGCGCTAGCTCTCCGTTCTAGCCCCTTCCTTCATATGACCTCAGGTTGTGACTACATGCCTATCTAAAAGGCGCTTCACGACTTCGCATGTCGGGTATTTGCATGTGAGCCAACCTTGACTCTCCCGACTCCCAAACTCCCGAAATCTGAACTAGAGCTTAGCACATACTAGCTCCTCCCTTAATCTTTGTCAATGTGACCCCTTGCTATGACCTGGGGCGAATCTTTCGTGTGCTTTGGGACTTTGCGTTTCAAGAGGTTGGAGGAATTTCTCACCTCTCTTCTTCTGACTCCCATTTTTTCGAATTTCCTCAGGACCAAAGCTACAGTCCATGCTCCTCTCATGATCCAATAGTTTAGATCAACTCGCGAGTTTGGACTCCACGAGTTCTCACAACTTTGCCTTTGACTTTGTTGATTTGTGAGTCAATGAAATGGTGATCTCCCGCCATGTGTCCTGTCTCGATGGACAACTAGGTTTGTTGCGACTCTCAGCTCCTCGGATATTCACCTCTAGACTTCTCCACAGGTTCTTCCTCCGAAGTATGTGGATCACTGCCATGTGTGCTCTGGATCCAACGACTCAGAGCCACTTCGCACTTCACCTCTCATGAAGTTTAGATTACTCTCCCTCAATTTTTTCGATGTCCGAGTCCTCTAACTCTCAGATATGCTGCCACCTATCAACCCTGATGATGAAGGATTCTGATTGACTTCAGAACTTCACAAGTCCACTCTCCTGTGCACTTTCAAAGGGTTAGGCCTCGTGCACTTTCCTTGGGATCCAAGGACTGTTGGTCCTCGCGCTCAGATCTAACGGCTGAGATCCGATCTCCTCCTGCGCGTACTCCTAAGTGT
>ML788733.1:348964-378408 GCA_009831015.1 Picea engelmannii
TTTTCAGAAAAGATTTAGCAACACACAAGGTAGAAGATCTCAAAGGATCCTCCTAAGCAACCCTCTCATGCTTGTTGTTGAAGAAGAACAAAGTTTAAGAGTCAAAACAAAGAAAAACATAGCTAAACATCACTCTCTTCTGCAAATGAATTCTTAACATAGAAAATGATACGATATGTTATCTTCACATTAATCCTGTCAAAGTACAAAAACAGTTTCGGAGCCTCAGCTCAACCATCAACCCTTTTCCCTCAATTGGAACATGAATTTATAATAAAAAGGAAGAGAAACAACTAGAGGTGTGAGTTGGCCCTTCCTCACATCGGATTCCTCAATCAATAGCTATCAATCGAACACCTATTGTAACAGCTATTAACAAACTGCTACAAAATAGGAAAGTGTTGGTGACTAATCCAACTAAGTTTAAATCACACTTCCTCCCTTCATCTTCATTGATGAGCCTCCTTTTGCATGCCAAATGTCCTGTAGAGGTGGTAAGTTGTTATCATGCTGCCAACTACTATATCAGCCATCATCAGCCACCTAAAAAAAGTAATGAATTTGAACTCGTACATTCCAGGTGCCAATAGGTAGTGCCAAATATTTGTATCTTCTGTGCAAATTTCGTCTCTTCCAAATATGAGGTAACGCAAGCCAAAAATTAGGTAGCGCATTGTGAAATTCGCAGTGCTCGTCGTTACACTGCTCAGGAAAATTGGTAGGAAATTAGGTAGCGCACTGTGGAATACACAACACCCAGGAGAAAACTCAATGTCAGGAGAAAACACAGTGCCCAGGAAATTTACAACACCAAGGAAATTTGGCAGCGCACTGCACTCTGCACATCCATGCCTTGGATTTGGGTGTCGACTTAGTTGTTTGCCTTGTATTTTGACATGTAGGTTTATTGCATGGCTAGTATAAGAAATGCTCATGGCTTGGGTTTTACAAAACTCTATGCTTAGACAATATGCAATAATTCTAAGAAATATGTAGTTTAGGCAGAACTTAGGCATAGGGCATTAAAAAGTATTTACCTCATATCTTCAGTAATGTGAGATTTTTCAAATATAAAATATATTTGAAGATACAAAGCATAGAATCTGGGTTTATCAATTTGTTGCATTTTTGTATTGTAGGTAAAAAAGACAAAGGGCAGAGGTTTTTCGAGAAAACGATGTATGAATTAAGACTCTTCCTAACTCAATGAGGAAATTGGAATTTATGAACTAGGGAAAATGAGCAAAAGATTTCAAAATTTTAGCACAAGGATGCTAAAGACACTTAAAATTTCCAGAAAATATGAGTGCTAACATTTGGCTCCAACTGGGATGGAGACCTCCGTATGAGACTCCAAGAACCTAGTAGTTCCAGTCACCTTATCTATTGGGCTATGGAGTCATCTGGCCTGTGAAACCAATCTCTGAAAACTCTCAAGACCTATGCAACTAATCTCTGTATACCTTCAAAACTAGCCTTTATCCACACAAGCTGACAGATATTTCTGCTGCAAACTAGAAGAAAAGAAATGCTCGAGCAACGAGCTTATTTCCTACCCTACTCTACTCTAACCAGCTCTCCGACTGGTTAGGTAAATGCTGCCTTGCATAACATCCATTCAAGCAGTTTTAAAATTGAAGAAACCTCGTCTCTGTCACTGATCAACAACTGATGTTTGAAATGTAACAACAATGATAAAAATTCATCCAAGAAACCATACTCACCCAAACATGCCGATAAAAAGATTAAGTCTGCATGCTCCAAAGCATTTGAAAAGTGTAACTCTATGTACTCATTGACAAGGTCATGAAACTGAAAGTAATGCTTGATTAATTTATGAAAGGTTATCTTCATTGTTTCAAAGCTGCCGATAGTTTGTTTGATGTCTTCTACAGAAACACTTGTTTGAATGACAGACATAGGGATCTATGGGTCAAATAGCTGCTTCATAACTTCAGAACCATCTGTTGGTTGATTGTTGATCATCTATGCATATACCACGGGGATAGTCTGTTGTTCATACACATGGTTTGTATTAAGATAGGGTTGTTCATTTGCTGGTGATGGATAAGAGATTGGATTTATATGAAAATCCCTTTCAACACCTCCATAGAATTTAAAAGGATCAAGATCATATTCATCATATACAGGAATAGTGCTAAGAGGTTCCAAACAAATCGTAGAAAATTTTTGTTCATTACCATCATTGTTATTTCCATAAAAAATAGGTTGTTCATAAGAAACCTTTGACTCTCGACATTCTGAATGCCTTGTTTCAGTATGCTCTCTAACATCAAAATATTGACTACCAAAGTGTTTTTCAACAACAAGATGCTCTTGGTCAATGTGTGAGACAGTGATTTCTTCAGAGGAAAGGTTGTCAAAGATACATGCTTTGAGGACCAAATCATCCACTATCTTTTCTTCATAGGGACAACAAATAAACTCTGCCTCATTTTCAGAGCTGACATGATGTTGACTTCGAATCCTACCACAAGCTCGGATGTTCTCCTCCACTTCCACATCATCCATGAGTAACTGTGATAAAGATGTAGATTTTCTTTCCCTAAGATACAAAACAAGGTCATAATATTGAGACATTATGTAATACACCATGGCAGCAGTCTCAGAAGGTTTAATTTTCAGGGGCAGGCTGTAATACAAGCTGTGAAACCTTTGATTAAAAGCAGATAGAACTTCATTTTTTCCTCTTCTCAAAGTAGTGAATTCATTTAGGTACTGATCAAATGAATTTCTCTCTCCCGAGTATTTTAAAAAGGTATCATATAGTTCATCCCACGAACCAATGGAAGCAACTTCCATATTCTTGAGCCACAAGGAAACATCTCCAATCAAAGATTTAAAGAAAAGCCTCGTGATAATATCTTCATGCAAGATTTCCAGATTATCGATGAAGTCTTGAAAGGTTGACATATGCTCTTCTCCTGAAGTGTTATCTTTTCCAGAAAAAGTTGGTAGGTAGTCTACAAATCCAAGAGGGTAAGAATGAAGAAAGGATGGCAGCTATAGAGGTCCAAACATCTTTCCCCTAACCTTAAACTGGAAGTCAGTGGGATGCTGAACACGAGAAGGTTGTTGGTAAAGGTCAGAGGAGTTGGTAGCCTGAACCGAATAAGTTTTATTATTTGCAAAAGGACAATAATCATTTGGTGCATATTGAATTTCATCAGGCTGGTTATTAACAACAGAGGGAATGGTAGAAGGTAATAAATCAACTTTGAAATTTGGAGAAGGGAGAGAATCGTAAGGTTCAGGCTGATTAAAAAAGTGTTTATGAACCTCATCTTCTTCAAGTGTTTGAAGTGGATGGATATCCTTAACATCAATGACATGGGAAGTGGGTAAATCTACTTGTTTGAAAAAGGAATATGCAAGACCAGGTTGGTGGTCTTTAGAGTATACAGAGCAGATTATGGTTCTCCTAATGTGTGCAGGGAAATTTTATAAAAAATGATAGATAAATAACACAAGTTCCAGAAAGAAATCTGCCTTCCATTTTTGTCCAAGCTTGTTCCCACAGTGGAGTCTTCCAACAAGTTCGTCTTCGTGGAGTCGCCAGGTAGATGATTAGAGTGAGTTTTGTGTATCCCTCTCTTGTTTGCCATCGAGAGCTAGATCGATGTCATTCTTCCCAGGGAACTCTTCAATCTGCTCAAATTGTCCCCAACAACGGTGCCATTTATGTTATCACTCCAAAAGTCACCCAAGATTGTAATCATGTGAGCTTGGTAACATCAAATATTACAAAAATAAAGTTGATTTTGAAATTATGAGAGAGGTAAGGCTGAAGCTATCTTCTTGACTTTAACAAATCATATGAATCTATCCCTGCAAATCATCTTCCATATGCAGCAAAACAAGTCATCCAAAAGCAATKTTTRGCCTTTCAAGGCTTTCAGGTGGAAGACTTTTATGGGCAAACAGAGAACTGMAAACAGAGACATAAAAATATTTTTCAAGCATACTATTTATACAGTAGAAGAAGAATCATAATTTGAAGATTCTTTTCARAAAATATTTAGCAACACACAAGGTAGAAGATCTCAAAGGATCCTCCTAAGCAACCCTCTCACGCTTGCTGTTGAAGAAGAACAAAGTTTAAGAGTCAAAACAAAGAAAAACACAAGTAAACATCACTCTCTTTTGCAAATGAATTCTTAACACAAAAAATGATAAGATAAGCTATCTTCATATTAATCTTGTCAAAGTACAAAAATAGTTCGGGAGCCTCAGCTCAACCATCGACCCTTTTCCCTCAATTGGAACATGAATTTATAATAAAAAGGATGAGAAATAGCTAGAGGTGTGAGCTGGCCCTTCCTCACATCATATTCCTCAATCAACAACTATCAATTGAAAACCTATTCTAACAGTTATTAACAAACTGCTACAAAACAAGAAATTGTTGGTGACTAATCCAACTAAATTTAAATGACGCTTCCTCCCTTGATCTTCATTGATGCGCCTCCTTTTGCATGCCAAATGTCCTGTAGAAGTGGTAAGTTTTTATCATGCTGCTAACTACTGTCTCATCCATCATCAACCACCTAAAAAAAGTAATGAATTCGAACTCGTACATTCTAGGTGCCAATAGGTAGTGCCACATATTTGTATCTTCTGTGCAAATTTCGTCTCTACCAAATATTAGGTAGCACCAACCAAAAATTGGGTAGCGCACTGTGAAATTCGCAGCGCCCGTCGTTACACTGCTCAGGAAATTGGGTAGCAAATTAGGTAGCGCATCGTGGAATACACAAAACCCAGGAGAACACGCAGCGCCCAAGAGAAAACACAGCTCACAGGAAATTTACAGCGCCCAGGGGAAAACACAACGCCCATGAAATTTGGCAGCGCACTGCACTCTGCACATCCATGCCTTGGATTTGGGCGTCGACTTAGTTGTTTGCCTTGTATTTTGACATGTAGGTTTATTGCGTGGCTAGTGTAAGAAATGAGCACGTGGCTTGGGTTTTAGAAAACTCTATGCTTAGACAATATGCAATAATTCTAAGCAATATTTAGTTTAGGCATAACTTAGGCATAGGGCATTAAAAAGAATTTACCTCATATCTTCAGTAATGTGAGATTTTTCAAATATAAAATATATTTGAAGATACAAAGCATAGAATATGGGTTTATCAATTTGTTGCATTTTTGTATTGTAGGTAAAAAAGACAAAGGCCCGAAGTTTTTGGAGAAAACGATTTATGAATTAAGACTCTTCCTAACTCAATGAGGAAATTGGAATTTATGAACTAGGGAAAATGAGCAAAAGATTTCAAAATTTTAGCTCAAGGATGCTAAAGACAGTTAAAATTTCCATAAAAAATGAGTGCTAACATTTGGCTCCAACTGGGATGGAGACCTCCCTGTGAGGCTCCAAGAACCTAGTAGTTCCAGTCGCCTTATCTGTTGGGCCATGGAGTCATTTGGCCTGTGAAATCTGTCTCTGAAAACTCTCAAGACCCATTCAACTAATCTTTTTATACCTTCAAAACTGGCCTTTATCCACACAAGCTTACTGATATTTCTTTTGCAAACTAGAAGAAAAGAAATGCTCGAGCAGTGAGCTTATTTCCTACCCTACTCTACTCTAACCAGTTCTGCAATTGGTTAGGTAAATGCTGCCTTGCATAACAAACTTTCAAGCAATTTTAAAATTGAAGAAACCTCGTCTCTGTCATTGATCAACAATTGATGTTTGAATTGTAACAACAGTGCAAAAAATTCATCCAAGAAACCATACTTAGCCAGACATGCTGATAAAAAGATTAAGTCTGCATGCTCCAAAGCATTTGAAAACTGTAACTCTATGTACTCATTGACAGGGTCATGAAATTGAAAGCAATGCCTGATTAATTTATGAAAGGTTACCTTCATTGTTTCAAAGCTGCTGACAGTTTGTTTGATGTCTTCTACAGGAACACTTGTTTGAATGACAGACATAGGGATCTATGGGTCAAATAACTGCTTCGTAACTTTAGAACCATCTGTTGGTTGATTGCTGATCATCTCTGCATATACCATGGGGATAGTCTGTTGTTCATACACATGGTTTGTGTTAAGACAAGGCTGTTCATTTGTTGGTGATGGATAAGAGATTAGATTTATATGAAAATCCCTTTCAACACCTCCATAGCATTTACAAGGATTAGGATCATAATCATCATATACAGGAATAGTGCTAAGAGGTTCCAAACAAATTGCAGAAAAAATTTGTTCATCACCATCACTGTTATTTCTATCAAAAATTGGTTGTCCATAACAAACCTTTGACTCTCGACATTCTGAATGCCTTGTTTTAGGATGCTCTCTAACATCAAAATATTGACTACCAAAGTGTTTGTCAACAACAAGCTGCTCTTGGTCAATGTTTGAGACAATGATTTCTTCAGAGGAAAGGTTGTCAAAGATACATGCTTCGAGGACCAAATCATCCACTATCTTTTCTTCATAGTGACAACAAATAAAATATGCCTCATGTTCAGAACTGACATGATGCTGACTTTGAATCCTACCACAAGCTCGGATGTTCTCCTCCACTTCCACAGCATCCATGAGTAACTGTGATAAAGATGTAGATTTTCTTTCCCTAAGATACAAAACAAGGTCAGAATATTGAGACATTATGCAATACACCATGGCAGCAGTCTCAAAAGGTTTAATTTCCAGGGGCAGGCTATAATACAAGCTGTGAAACCTTCGATTAAAAGTAGACATAACTTCATTTTTTCCTCTTCTCAAAGTAGTGTATTCATTTAGGTACTGATCAAATGACTTTCTCTCTCCCCAGTAATTTAAAAAGGTATCATATAGTTCATCCCACGAACCAATGGAAGCAACTTCCATATTCTTGAACCACAAGGCAACATCTCCAATCAAATATTTAGAGAAAAGCCTCGTGATAATATCTTCATGCAAGATTTCCAGATTATCGATGAAGTCTTGAAAGGCTGACATATGCTCTTCTCCTGTAGTGTTATCTTTTCCAGAAAAAGTTGGTAGGTAGTCTACAAATCCGGGAGGGTAAGGATGAAGAGAGGATGGCAGCTTTAGAGGTCCAAACATCTTTCCCCTAACCTTAAACTGGAATTCAGTGGGCTGCTGAACACTAGAAGGTTGTTGGTAAAGGTCAGAGGAGTTGGCAGCCTGAACTGAATCAGTTTTATTATTTGCAAAAGGACAATAATCATTTGGTGCATGATGAATTTCAACAGGCTGGTTATTAACAACAGAGGGAATGGTAGAAGGTAATAAATCAACTTTGAAATTTGGAGAAGGGAGAGAATCGTAAGGTTCAGGCTGATTAAAAAAGTGTTTATGAACCTCATCTTCTTCAGGTGTTTGAAGTGGATGGATATCCATAACATCAATGACATCGGAAGGGGGTAAATCTACTTGTTTGAAAAAGGAATATGCAAGAGCAGGTTGGTGGTCTTTAGAGTATACAAAGTAGATTATGATTCTCCTAATGTGTGCAGGGAAATTCAATAAAGAATGACAGATAAGGAGCACAAGTTCCAAAAAGAAATTTAGAACTTGATACCTGAACTTGCCTCTTCCTTCCATTTCTGTCCAAGCTTGTTCCCATAGTGGAGTCTTCCAATAGGTTCGTCTTCGTGGAGTTGCCAGGTAGATGATTACGATCAATTTTCTGTATCCCTCTCTTGTCTACCATCAATAGCTAGATCTATGTCGTTCTTCCAAGGGAACTCTTCAATCTGCTCAAATCCGTCCCCGACAACGGTGCCATTTATGTTATCACTCCAAAAGTCACCCTAGACTGTAATCAAGTGAACTTGGTAACATCAAATATTACAAAAATAAAGTCGATTTTGAAATTATTAGAGAGGTAAGGTTGAAGCTATCTTCTTGACTTTAACAAATCATACAAATCTATCCCTGCAAATCATCTTCCATATGCAGCAAAACAAGTCATCCAAAAGCAATGTTTAGCCTTTCAAGGCTTTCAGGTGGAAGACTTTTATGGGCAAACATAGAACTGCAAACAGAGACATGAAAATCCTTTTCAAGCATACTATTTATACAGTAGAAGAAGAATCATAATCTGAAGATCCTTTTCATAAAATATTTAGTAACACACAAGGTAGAAGATCTCAAGGGATCCTCCTAAGAAACCCTTTCATGCTTGCTATTGAAGAAGAACAAAGTTTAAGAGTCAAAACAAAGAAAAACACAGCTAAACATCACTCTCTTCTACAAATGAATTCTTAACACAGAAAATGATAAGATAGGCTATCTTCATATTAATCTTGTCAAAGTACAAAAATAATTCGGGAGCCTCAGCTCAACCATCGACCCTTTTCCCTCAATTGGAACATGAATTTATAATAAAAAGGAAGAGAAACAACTAGAGGTGTGAGCTAGTCGTTCCTCACATCGAATTCCTCAATCAACAACTATCAATCAAACACCTATTCTAACAACTATTAACAAACTGTTACAAAACAGGAAAGTGTTGGTGACTAATCCAACTAAATTTAAATGACACTTCCTCCCTTGATCTTCATTGATGCGCCTCCTTTTGCATGCCAAATGTCCTGTAGAGGTGGTAAGTTGTTATCATGCTGCCAACTACTGTCTCAACCATCATCAACCACCTGAAAAAAGTAATGAATTTGAAGTCGTACATTCCAGGTGCCAATAGGTAGCGCCAAATATTTGTATCTTTTGTGCAAATTTCGTCTCTGCCAAATACTAGGTAGCGGCAGCCAAAAATTGGGTAGCGCACTGTGAAATTCGCAGTGCCCGTCGGTGCAATGCTCAGGAATTTGGGTAGCAAATTAGGTAGCGCACTGTGGAATACACAACGCCCAGGAGAAAACGTAGCGCCCAAGAGAAAACACAGTGCCCAGGAAATTTACAGCGTCCAGGGGAAAATGCAACGCCCATGAAATTTGGCAGCGCACTGCACTCTGCACATCCATGCCTTGGATTTGGGTGCCTTGAATGAAACTTTTACAGATCTACAGATCTAAACTAAAACTGATCATGAACAGTAAACCAAACTTTAGAAACAAGAAGTATGTACCAAATTTAATATACAGTTCAGATCTGATGACAATCAATGCTGATACATAGAACTAGATAACTCAATGCAAAAACTCAAAGCAAAATCCAGATCTAATAAAACAAATAGATAACTTACCTTGCCCTGAAGACTTACCTCTGAAGAGGTCACAACCACTCATAGTGAAGCTAACCATTTGTAATTATGCTCAGGCAAAGTCCAACTCATAGATCCACCATATAGGTTGGATTTCTTGCCAAGAGGTAAATGAACTTTCTTGCCACCAAGGATATAGGGCCACAGGGATACAAAACAAAACCAAACCCTCAACAGTAGTTTCGAACACCCAAACCCTTACTCAAAAAACTGTTGATGAAATCCTCACATAGAAAAATAGTTTAAGGGAGGTTGTGGCTCAACATAGGACAGATCTGGACAGCTGCAAAGGAGGGTTGCACTCATAGAGTCCACAAAGGGAGCTGCATCACACAACAGTCCTCAAAAGGGGAGCTGCACCATACAGTCACACCACAACTGTAGACAAGAGGCTGCATCACACAACAGACAAGAAGAGGGCCTCACTAATCAACAGTCACACCCAACAGCAGTGAAGGGGCCGCACTACACAACAGTCTACAGTCCTCAAGGGAGACCGAGAGCTACATGAGAGAAGGGCCAAACCACCCTGCAAAAACTCAACAACAAAACACTGCATTATAAAGTGGACTGCAACAACAAACTCTCCAATAAAAGAAAGGCTGCAGCAACAAAATACTTCAACAATCAAACCCTCAACAGATTAGAGAGCTGCAGCTAGGAGAGAGAGGATCCGTTCACCCTACAACAACAAGGAATGAGGGCCGCACTAGCTGCCACCCTACAACAACAAGGAAGGAGACACATCATATCACAACAGACCTCAAAGGAGAGGCCACAACAACCATAGAGAAATTCCTAAGGGATGGCTGCAACAACAACAGAAGCAACAATAAAAATGTCTGTTGAAAAGAGGAGGGTAGATCTCTTTTTATACTTTAGGCTAGGGGTTATAAACCTAGGAGTTAGGCTATGGGTTAGGGTAAGGATAATAATTAAAAATTATAATTAGAAAATTAACATATTCAATTAATATAAATATTAATTAAATATGTTATAAATTAAATCATTTAATTAATAGCCCCTAAAGCCAATAACCCTTAAAACCAAAATAAACAAAAACCCCAAATAAGTACAAGCAAAGTTGAAGAGGGTTTAGGAGGGTTTACAAGGTGGCAATACTTGTTCATTCATCTTCAAGGTGACCTTATTACTTTATCATCATTGCATATGGAGCATATCCTATGTGTAGTCATGTCCTCCTTCAAGGAGGTTCATACACCAACAAAATACTTGATCAAGGATTAGGTTGCCCCAGAACTTTTTCCGGGCTCTTATCCACCAAGGACTAAGACCAAGGATCAACCCATGCCACATGCATGGGTACCCTGGACTATGTCCAGGGGTCCTAGGCTTATCTAGGGGCTTTAACTGCTTGGTCCTAGACCAAGAACCCCAGTTGTATACTGGGGGCCCTCTCAGGGGTCTTTACTGCTTGGTACCAGACCAAGAACACCAGTCATCTACTAGGGGCCCTCTCAAGGGTCTTATCCACCAAGGTATAAGACCAAGGATCAACCCATGCCCTAGGCATGGGTACCCTGGACTTTTCCAGGGGCCCTAGACATATCTAGGGGCTTTTAACTTCTTGGTCCTAGACCAAGAACCCCAATCATCTACTGGGGGCCCTCTTAGGGGTCTTTTTCCATGGCACTGATTGTTTGTTCCCAGACCAAATCCCCAGGGGTGCACTGGGGGCCCTAGATCTCAGCTAGGGTTTTTGCCATCCTCTCGGAGAATGGCTCTTGCAGCTGCTTTAAATTTAACACTAACACATAGTTTCCTCACAGGGAACTTCTCTAGCATGCAACTTCCTCATTGCATATCCATCACTATCTGTGATGGCCTCAACCTTGAATTAGCTTCAACTTGTTAATAGTCATTCTTTAAGGAACATAGACATGCATTTCTTACATGCATTCAAGATTATGTATCCACACATATTCTAGTTTTTGTTAATTTACATCCATGATGTACGTATCCATATTCGTAACCCTACTTTAAAATCAGTCAACTCTTGATCGTTCACAATCATTCTCATGTGATTCTCAAAGGCATAATCACTTGCCTCTTATCATGACAATCATAGCACCTTTGCTCTTTACTCTTTCATCATACATGTGCATCACCTTTACATTTAATATCATTCATACTTAACTGGTATTAAATCAGGATTCATATCAAGAAGCTTCACAATGCATTAAATCCAGCAGTCAAGCATAAACACTGACAAACCTAACCAAACATTCATCATGCAAGCTCATTGCTTGCACCCTTTCTATGTCATGCGTGCACATGGGCATCTCAGACTTCCAGATCCTCTTCCAAGGATGTTGCTACCATCCACCACTGGATGTCAATCTGGCCCATTGGGATTCTAGAAGTGCCCCAACTCTCCCTTTACCATATTCAAGATCAACATTTAGTCAAACATTTTATCTTATCTTTAACAATAATGTCTAATACCATTTGGACTACTTACTAAGTATCCTCGTTCCGAAATCCAGAGTATCTTTAGGTCAAGATCGATCTTGACCATTACATCTAGAGTTTTTCCTTCTGTTGAACACAATCAGGGATAGAGGCCATTCTCCTCCTCTTGCAAGAACTCTAGCAGATTAGTTTTCGTATCCACCAAGCAAGGGACGCTGCTGTGATTTCTCACTCATTCACTCTATAATTCTACAACTTCGTCTATCAACTTGATTAGAAAAACCCTGTCCAACAATTCCTGTATCCGGAAACAAATTTCGTTTGTCAGTCCACTTGAAAGCCAAGAGATGCGCATGCTCTCCCTTTCCAGGGAATGGTCACCAGACTCATTCCTCTATTCTTGAGTGGTTATACACCTATACTATATTTATCCCTTCATCAAATCAGTAATCATTACTGCTACGAATATTTTCCATCCATTCACATTTCTATTTTAGTTTTAATATTAATGTTCTTAGACATAATCCTACTCCTATAGGATCGGCTATAATTTCCTAAAGAAATGATAGGATTCCTTAAAGTACTTCAAGAGTATTTTCATATGACTCGTGCATGAGCCCAAGCATGCCAAGTGTTGTTGCCATGCTCTGATACCATTTTGTAACACACCCATGATGGGGCACAATTTTTTTTCGCTTTTTCTTAACTCTCTTTAGATTCCCCTTTCTTCAATTGCAGGTACTTCCAAATCTGTGGTCTCTTTCCTGGCCCCTTTGAAGGGTTTGACCAATAGGTGCTAGCTCTCCATGCTAGCCCCTTCCTTCATATGACCTCAAGTTGTGACCACACGCCTATTGAAAAGGCGCTTCATGACTTCGCATGTCGGGTATTTGCATCTGAGCCAACCCTGACTCTCCCGACTCCTGAACTCCCGAACTCTGAATTAGAGCCTAGCGCATACTAGCTCCTCCCTTAATATTTGTCAATGTGACCTTTCGCTATGACCTGCGGCCAATCTTCCGAGCACTTCGAGACTTCAAGTTTCGCGAGGTTGGAGGACTGCTCGCCTCTCTTCTTCCGACTCCCATTTTTTCGAAGTTCCTCGAGACCAGATCTACAGTCCACTCTCCTCTCGCGATCCAACGATTTAGATCAACTCGCAAGTTAAGACTCCGCGTGTTCTCACAACTCTGCCTTTGATTTCACCGATTTGTGAGTCAATGAAATGTTGATCTCGCACCACGTGTCATGTCTCAATGAACGACTAGGATTGCCTTGCTCTTAGCTCCTCGGGTATTCTCCTCCTAACTTCTCCGTAGGTTATTCCTCTAAAGTACATGGATCTTTGCCACGTGTCCCCTGGATTTAGTGGCTCAAAGCCACTTCGCACTTCACCTCTCTCGAAGTTTATATTACTCTCCTTCAATTTTTCTGATGTCCAAGTCCTCGAACTCTTGGATCTGCTACCACCTATCAAACCTGACGATGGACGGTTCTGATTGACTTTGGGACTTCGAGACTTCGCAAGTCCACTCTCCTATGAACTTTCAAAGGGTTAAGATTCATGCACTTTCCTTGGGATCCAATGACTACTGGTCCTTGCGCTCAGATCTGACGGCTGAGATCCGATCTCCTCCTGCGCATACTCCCAAGTGTCTAGATGTGGATTCCAACGGTCTAGATATCCTCCACAGTTCTCTATCCAACAACCACCATTGTTACTCCTTCTGAGCTTATGCCTTCTTCCCTAACTTGGTATATTTCAAACATTTCAAAGGCCTCGACCTTTGATTCTTCTCCGAGTCCTTGATTTTGGGTCTTGTCTGCATTTCTGAAAACACTATCTCTCCCGAGCTTCTCGAATTGGAATAAGTACGAATCTTGATCACTCTTTGCACCATCCCCTCTGAGCTTCTCGAACTTACTCATTCTCCCAAGAAATTATACCCTTCTACGTCTTCCAAAACACTGTCTTTCAACACTCCGCCCAAGTGTTGGCCTAGTGTACTTCTTGCACAGGTCTTCCTTCAAAGTGTTCGACAACTCAGTGAGTGTCTTAATCGATTCGATGACTAGGATGGACTTTCCTCCCGTTAAACGGTTCACATACATCCCCTATGTCCGATTCTTAAGTCATCTACAATTCTTGTTAATCTGGTAGTTTAGGTAACTTGACTATCATGAAATTTGACCTCCCAGAGGTTCGAGCTCGTGAGATTTCAAAACCTTCAAAAGCTAACTCCACTTTAACTCACAATCCACGAACTCAAAACTCATGGATCAGATGACCGAGGGGAGTCTTGTAGGATCCATAGATCTATGGTCTAGGTCGACTTCACGACTTCGGCTTTCAGAGGTTTAGTCGCACCAACGTGCGATTCTCCTGTCGCGCGAGCTCCGAACTCACAGATCCGATGGTCAAGGTGGGTCCCGATAGATCCTTGGATCTATGACCCATATCACATCGCAACTTCGGGTTTCAGAGTATCCGTCCCCTTCATGATGATTACCAACATTTGTTGAAATTGCGAAGACTGAAGGAGTTGAGGCGTTAACTCCTGTGCTCCTTCTTCCAATCTAACGGTCGCGACAAACCTTGGATCCTCCCGAAAGGGTCTCGCCCGTTCATCTTCCAAATGAAAGGATATTCCATTTCGATACTTGAATCTCGCTATTCTTYCTGAGCTTGGTTGGCTCTGAAAGGCTTAAGAGCTTTGTGCTCTTTCTCTTGAACGTAACGCTTGGAAGAGTTCTTCCGCGCACTGCTTATGTTCATTCCTCAACTCTAGAACTTAAGTAGTTCTCGGTCTCTATTTTCCTTGYAGAGAGCCTATGTATATGTTCATTATCTCTCCTAAAATTTAACAGATTCCTTCCTCCAAGGGACTCAKAATGACTAGGRGGGTCGACATGCATACATGAAACTATACCTAAGGTCGACGAACTCATAGTTYGTGGCTCTAGCTTAAGCCACCACATGACACAAGCATTTACGAGTATAAAAACACCTCCAATTCATACAATTTCCTACTTTCCTAATTACACAATCAAGCAGACACAAAAGCGTACAGTATAAATCATTAAACAAACATATCCATGCCTGGAACATTCACAGGATATCCAACTTCAATTCACAGTACCACTTAAATACACAAGATATGTGATTACTTATCTATTACAGGTGGTATCCAACTAACTGACTGTGGGTGTTAGTCCTTCCACCCGACCATAGGCTCAAAGGAATTCATTCTTAGCAATTTGGCCACCCCCGTGCCAAGCCATGGTATCACTAGGGAGTTCTCGCAGTTCTCAAGGATTCTTTCTCTGTTTCAACTTCTGCTCGAGTTCGGTTCTCTGTGAACTTTAAGAGATTTCTCTCTCTGTTATGGCCTTGGCAAGGTTTATCAGATGATCACTCAACATCAAGCTCATGACCTTTTGTTCGTCATCCGCTGGGGAGCTCTCACATTCTCCTTACCAATTTTATTATATCTTTTTCGTAGGATGGTTCTCGACCCATCTTGTTCCTTCTGTCAGAAGGGAACTCGGGTCAACTTGGTCTGTCATACCTAGTGGTACTTTGGGCTGACATTCTGTAGTCAGACCGTGCTTCCATTTATGGGAGTGGATGATAATTCAACCATTGGTCCTTTCTTCATTAAATGCTTTCTCTCCTTGGGATTTGAAGGAGATTTATTATCCCCATTAAGGGAAATTTGGGGTCATTTGTTATAATGAACCCTCTCTTATAGTTTTCACATTATTTCCTCTAGTGATATCATGGCCAGTACTTTCAAGGCTTCACCCCCACATTTAGTTATTGGCAAATCAAACAATAATACATTTACACTATCCACATGTCTTAGCATGGTAATCCTATTTTATGATTAATTACAAACTGGGGGAAACAAGGATGTTACAGGTCGTAACTTTTGCATACGATCTCCATTTTAGGAACACGATAGCCCATTGGAAAGGCCTATATGAGAAATACACATTATGCAGTCAAACTTTAATTTTGCTAATAGTTTGATTATGGTGAGCCCTGAAAACGTTGTTTAGATCCTCAAAACGATCCCGGAAGTTCAGGACCTGAAAACTAGGAAAAAACTGTCCAACTGAAAAACTACCAAGTTGAGCTAGTTGGAATAGGTGGGTGGCCATCAATATCCATCTGGATCACTTGTCTTAAAAAATGGAGTGATTTTGTGCTATCCAAATTTCCTAAGTTGTAGTCAGGGGAAGTGCCTTGTATTTTGTAGTATGTTGATTTAAGTTATGTGTATACATAATTGAACTTGCAATTTTAGATGAACTTATTCTTAGCATTTTAATTAGTGTTGATTGATAAAGGGGAATTCTCATTCTAGTTGGTAATTATGATTGTTTGATTACCAATGAGGATCCTAGTTTAGTTGGTCACAATAATAAAGATGAGAATGAGTGCATGAAGATATGTGTTTGTTGGCTCTTAGCCCTAAGGAAATGAATGAAGTACAAAGGTGAGATATCTAGTTATCTCAATCAAGGCTAAGAACATATGAATTTGTTGTGATCAAGAGACACTGTATGTAGTTGAAAAGAACATGTATCATATGGGTTGTGATGATGATATTTTAATTGTTTTTTTTATTTGTTAATTGCATCTTCAGATATAATGATTGTTCAAGTTGTATGTCAAGGAGGCAATCTTAATTGGAAAAGGGATCATTGTAAGTTTTAAATTTTTTACAGTAATGCAATGCACACACAGATTCTTAAAACAGAAAATAAAAACATTCCAATCGCACATATACATAAAGATTTACCCTATAAACCCAAACCGGGAAAACCATCAACCTGTTTAGAGTCACACCTCTAATTCTTATTTATCATCATACAACTTCATTGTTTACAAGACAATATATATATGATCCCATGACATCCAAAACCTCTAATCCATTGACTTGAATTACACTACAACCCTAATTGCTTAACCAAAATTAGAAAACCATGGGATGAAATTTCATGTACCACTAAACCGTCAAAGGCAAAAAAACTTCCCCCTCCAAAAGTGAAAAAAATACCCAAACAATTGTTGAATAAACACCCAATAAGGGGGACATGCAATCATGCAAAGAATATAACACATACTCGAATTTATCCCACTCGTTCTTTTCTTTGCATACATGGGGCACATGCTTTCATGAACAACAATCCAAGGTGAAAATTCCCATTGATTCTCTACACCAAGAGAACTTCTCAGTGCTCACAGATTTTGTTAATGAATCTACGACATTCTCCAAAGTGTCCACCTTCATGAGAAAAACCTTCTTCTCTTCAACCATGTCTCTAACAAAATGATAGCGGACATCAATATGCTTTGTCTTAGAATGATAAGTTGGGTTCATTGCAAGGAAGATTTCACTCTAACTGTCACAATCTATCCTTACAACTTATTGTACTAACAGAGTACCTAAACACAATCTCTGTAACGATATTACTTCCTTTATTGCATGAGTGGCTATCATGTATTCAACTTTTGTAGTTGAAAATGCCACTATAGATTGTCTTTTTCTCATCCAATTGATTATTCCTCCAAATAGGTTAAACACATACCCACTTGTAGATCTCCTGTAATCTAGATCTCCAGTCCAGTGTGCATCAACAAAGCCATGTATGTCGAATCCTAGTCTTCTTTGGTAGCAAATCCATAACTAGTAGTGCCACGTGAATGCGTGAAAACTCTCTTTATTGTTGTTCAATGCTCCTTTCATGGTTTTGGCATATACCTGCTCAAAACACCCACTGCATATGCAATGTATGGTCTAGTACATACCATTGCATACATACAACTATCAATTGCACTAGAATATGGAACATGGGACATGCCCTCTTCCCCTTCCTATGTCTTGGGACTTTGATCTACAAATAACTTTACATCTACATGAAAAAAGACCTGGACCGTTCTACATTCTTGCATATCAAACCTCTGTAATATTGACTCAACATATATGTGGGTGCAACATATCATCCACATACAAGACCAAATAAACAAGACAATCACCTACTAATTTGAAATACACATAATGATCAACTTTGATCCTTATGAAGCCAAGTACCAATATACAAGTATCAATTTTTTGATACCATATCCTTGGTGATTGCTTTAACCCATACAAGCACTTTTTCATCTTGCATAACACCTCTTTTTTTCCATTCACTACAAAGGCTTGTGGTTGCTTCATGTAGAATTTGTCTTCCAAATCCCCATGTAGGAATGTTGTCTTCACATCCTTCTGTTCTACTTCAAAATCAAAAGTAGTAGCAACAAATAAAATAAATCTAATAGAGGTTAACTTAGCAACAAGAGAAAAAATTTCACCAAAGTGATTTCCCTCCACCTAGGAATAACCTTTTGCTACTAACCGAGCTTTGTATTTCTCCACTTTACCTTTTGCATTTAATTTCTTCTTAAACACCCATTTTCTACCAATGGGATTTCTTCCAGTTGATAACTCCACTAGATCCCAAGATCCATTCTTGTCGAAGGCTGCCATTTCTTCAACCATGGTATTTTTCCAAAGTTTTCCATCCTCTGAATCCACTTCCTCCCTAACAGTTCTTAGATCATCATTGGTAATAAAAAAATAAAACTTTGAATGGAAATCAGGTGGAGTATACCTTTATAGTTGCCTTCTTTCCTAAATTGATCTCCTAAATACTGGAATATGAGGCTCTTATGCTTTTGATTCCTATTCTTTTGTAGAGTTTGGCATTATCCTTCAATTCAAACTCTATTTCATCTGGTTCTTCCCCCCCTTGGTAGGACTTCTTGTTTGACAACATCTTTCATTTCTTTGAATACCACATCTTTACTATACACTACCTTCTTAGTTTTTGGGTTCCAAAGCCTATAACGTTTCACACCATCTTCATAGGCAATAAAGATACACTTTTCAACATTTTTATATATCTTACTCATGTTTTCCTTTGGAATGTGTACATAAGCATCACAACGAAACACCATGAGATGTGCAAGAGAGGTTTTCTTTCCATTCCATACCTTGTGTGTAGTATTTTCATCCAACGTTGATGAAGGTGATCGATTTAGCAAATAACAAGTAGTATTTGTTGCCTCTGCCCATAATTCCTATCCTAACCCAACACAACTTAACATGCTCCTTGTTTTTCCATAATCATGTTCATCCTTTCTACAACTCCATTCTATTGAGGTGTGTATGGAGTATTCTTTTGTATTTCTATATCTCACTTTTTACAGAATTCCTCCAATTCATTCTCATAGAATTCTCCACCGTTATCCATCCTCAACACCTTAATTTTCTTCTCTGTCTGATTTTCCAAAAGAGCCTTAAACTCTTTCAATTTGTCAAAGACTTCAGATTTTTTCCCGAGGAAATAAATCCATGTATTGCTTGAGAAGTCATCTATGAATGAGACATAGTACACAAATTTACCCAATGATGGAACCGACATAGGTTCAAAGACATCGTTGTGTACCAACTGTAATACTCCCCCTGCCCTCATAGCATCATATGAGAATCTTACCCAATTCTGCTTACCATATAATAAATGTTCACACAAATCAAAATCTATAGAGAAATTAGACATACCTTCAACCATACTCTTACCGCGTAGTACTTGAAGGCCTTTCTCTCTGATATGTCCCATTCTTTGATGCCACAACATAGTCTTTTCTCTAGAGATTGTAGGGGTTTTTCCTTCTTTAGGTCCAATCTCCGGAACAATGAAAATGTTGCACCTCTCACTAATAGTGACTCCTAACAACTTATATAGAGTTCCAATCCAAACCCCCATCGGCAACACCATTGCTCTTTGAACCATCCTGCGGGTTTCGTTTTCAAACATTTTTTTTACACCTACATTGCCCATATTACTTACATAAAGCAAATTTCTGGCAAATCCTGGGATGTGTTGAACACCAAGGATTGTTCTAATCCTACCATCCATGAGCTTCAACTTGAATTTTTCTTGTCCTACGATTTTGGTTTTCCATTCATTTCCTAGAAAAATATTACCCTCATCATACCTTTCATACTCACAAAACCACTCCCTATTAGGAATCATATGAAAGGCTGCACCTGAGTAGACCATCATTGCCTCATGGTCTATGTGTGCGCTTTAAGAAGCCAAATACACATCCCCTCCTTCATCTGTGGAAATTTTTGCTTCTAGATAAGGAACATCATCAAATCCCTTCCCTCTCTCAACACTTTTGGATCTACAATGTTTCTTTTAATGCCCCTCTTTTCCACATCTCCAAAATGCCTTTACGAATTTTCTAGGATATTTAGATCTTCCTCTAGATTTAGATATCCCACTTGAGGACTTATTTTTATTTCTTTCCTGGGAGCATCCTCTTACAAATAAGGCATGTGTGGTCTGTCCTTTCATGTTTTTCTGCCTCAACTCCTTCGACAACAAGGAGGAGACCACATCATCGAAGCTTAAAGTAGTCACATTATTACCTATGGCTACAATCAGACTATCACATGAGTCTCGTAAAGAGCACAATAAATGGATACACTTATATTCATTATAAATCTTAATATCAATAGACAATAACTAACTTACCATGGTATAGAAGGCATTCAGATGCTCTGTCATAGAGTATCCATCTTTAATCCTTAGGTTGCACACCTTCTTCTGCATAAATAGTTTGTTTACTAGGGCTTAGACTAATACAAATCCCATAATGCCTTGGTTGTAGCTTCCCTTGACACATTCAATGATAATAAATTTGAGAGACAACCAAATTTTGCTCTTTGCCTTCCGATCCAACTTTTTTCCAATCTTTTGTTGAAATTCCCATACATGCAATGTATAGATCCATAACGATCCATTGATCTTTGTTTACCAAAAGATCTTCCATCTTGAGCTTCCACAACTCAAAACTTTGCCAATCAAATTTTTCGATCTCTATTTTTGAATCGTTCGCCATTTCTTTTCACCACAATAATCAATACTGCAAAGCTCCCACTGTAATAAGGTTTATCACAGACCTGAGCCAAACCCTTAGCCACAAAGGCATCCCCCTGAAGCCAATAAGTGCTCTAATAATAATTGTAAGTTTTAAACCTTTTACAACAATGAAATGCACACACAAATTCTTAAAACACAAAAAAAATTTATTTCAATCACACATATACATAGAGATTTACCCTGGAAACCCAAGTCGGGAAAACCAAAAACCTGTTTATAGACACATCTTTAATTCTTATTTATCATCATGCAAATTCATTGTTTACAATACAATATATAGGATCCTGCGACATCCAAAACCCATAATCCATTGACCAGGATTAGACTACAATCCTAATTCTTTAAACAAAATTAGGGAACCGTGGGCTGAAACACCATGTGCCACTAAACCGCCAAAGGTAAAAAAATTCCTTTGCCAAAAGCGAAAAAATCGCCCAGACAATTGGTGAAAAAACCCCCAAAAAAATTTCTCGTGGGCTCCATCCCCGAGACCCCCAATAGGGGGACCTACAGTCATGCAAAGAATATAATACATACTAAACAATCATAGCTTTTGAGGTTCTTGCATGCTACGTGAATTATAGCACATAATCAAAAAAATCACAAGCCCTTGTTAAAGAGGAGGTGGTGTTAGAGAATATATTAGCAAAATTGAGTAATCGTGAGTGATGAACTTGATGTACATGTATTTTCCCATTGAAACACCATCCCATAGAAGAAAAATGGTAGATGGTGAGGCAGTGATTTTAGGATCTAATGGATTCTGGTAATGGGGATCAAAGATTGAGCAAGGGAGAACTCTATTGGGCCAATTTAAAAATAGGTGGACACAGTATGTGAGTCCCCATCACAAAACTAGTGGGGAGGAGGTTGCAAATCAACAAGGAAGTATCTAAGTGAATGTAAGAGGGATTCTAACAAATTAACTCTTAAGATACTCCAATGAAGTAAGCACCGTGAAACCTTTTATTAAAAAGGAAAAAGTCAGCCATGGCATTTATTGGTTATGGAAACTAATGTTGTAGGAAAATCTATATGCCTACTTGACATATGTGATGCATGAAATTCTGAATGAGAAGTGTGCAAAAGATGTGAAGCAAAAATCTAAAAGGTAAGGAAGTTGACACGCAAATGAAGCAGTAACCGTAGGATCGAGAGTGTGAAAGCAAAGTGTAATATGAGAAAAAGAGGAAGATGAAGTGTTGAGATTGAGTCCTCAAAGGACTACCAATGGGGCAACACAACACAACAAGAAATATAATCTTTAGATAATTTCAGCATGTGGCTAAAGCGATTAGAAGTCCAAATGTTGAGGGAAATGCGAATAAAACAATGTAGCAAGGAAGACAATGGGTTGGATCTTGCATGGGATGAAGTCTTGGTGAAAGGGAACAAGTTGGCATTGAGAGAAGGAAGGAAGAACTAAGCTATGAGAGAGAACAGGTTGCATTGAAGCTAAGGTATTGGCGTTGAAGTGATTAGATGCCCAAGAATGAGGCATATGAAGGTGCATAGATATTTCTAGAGTTAAAGGATCTTAGAGACAAGAGAAGAATGCAAAGTTGCATACAACGTGTATCAAGGAAACACACAAGAGGTGTGGGATCTAGAAAGGAATAAAGACAAAGCGAAATATGTGAGAGGACTTGTAAGACTAAGACAATCCAAAATATTACACTCTAAAATAAATAGTGTGAATGAGTAGACCATTATGAATATGCATGTCTTATTGTTAACATGAATAATGTTTTGTGTGTGATCTTTATATTTCTATTCTTCAAAACTTGTTGCAAAAGTAACCTTTGTGGTTTTGTCTAAGCACACTGAGACCAAGTTGTGGGGTTATTACCTTGTTGTTGTGCATCATTTTTGGTATCAGATCAATTTGAGAACTCGTGATTTGAAATTTTGGCATTAGAGTTGGTGATAGGGAATTTTGGAGACAATGAAAACTTTCAAAGTTTGCAAAGGTAGAATTCCCTAGAATTACGATAGTTTGTTGGGTAGGAACTGCAACAATTGGGTCCTTGACCCAAAAAATGATGACTAGCCTCTCTTTGGCCACCAATATGGTCTCTCTTTAGCCTTGTTGTGCTCAAGCTTATGTCCTTTTGTTGTTGAGTTTTGTGAACAATTTGCTCCTGATATTATGATTGTTGGTGTTTTTAGCTTAATTTGACCCACATTTTATGTTTTTTTATACTTTGTGGTTGTGGAACTTGTATGTATGGCCCACTTTTTGTAGTACAACCCTATAAATATTGTTTATATTAATAGTCAAAGGAATCTTTAATTAAAAAGGAATTGCATCAATTGTGAGATGGTGACGAATTTGGTGTAATTTGAGATATATAAGAGTTTAGGAGTTGGAAACGAGACATAAAGTGGAGATCAATAATATGGAAGTTTTGAAAGACAACCTGAGGAGGAACAAAAAGGAGGTGTCACAACCCAATTGATTAAACTCTTTGAGAGAAAAAGAGGAGAAAAAGTAAAAGTCTTTAACATTATTGAAATATGAAAGTCAAAGCACTAGTAGATTGGATTAGTAAGTGACAAGCAAAAATATTTTGAGTATGAGAAGAATGAGGATATGAAGAAGGTGATTTTTTCCATGACAAAGTTGAAAGGGCTTGTTGTTAATTGGTAGGATTTTGTGTAGTACATGTAGGTTTTCTATAACAAAAAGAAGATCAAGACTTCAAATAAGATGGCATCCAAGTCGAGAGAGGAATCCTTGCTAGCAAACTCCAAGTGTTATTTAAATAAATGCAAAACTCACAACAAATAGATCATAGTCTCTAGGAGTATATAGAGGAATTCTATCATATTTTCATCTTTATAGGCCATGATGATGATGAGCATTAGAGAATCTCATGGTTTGTGATTGGGTCGAAGTTTGTAGTCCAATATGAAATGAGCTAGAATAAGATAGAGATAGTGAAAGACGCCTATTTAAATAGCTAGAGAGAAAAGGATTAATGTTCTTACTCAAGAGGAACTATAAAAGATGATAGAAACCCTAGCATTAAGGGTTGTGAGATATGTTGTTAGATTGCTAGCCTTGACCTCCTTTACTAACCATATTGTTGACATGTATGCTAATAGTGATAGCCGTTACTACTGCCTTCTAGCCTACAAGCCTTTGAACGATTGTCATAAGGTCTATGGGGGTCAAATGGCCACCCCATCCCTTGATATTTCTTGGCTTGACCAATTTTTTAAAATTCATTGCAACAACAACCATAGTGTTGCCAAAGGTATTGAGGAAGTTTATCCCAAAATTTTTCCATGAGGTAACAAAATACCATCTAGTAATATTGTTATTGAAATTCATGTTACAAAATATGCAATAGTTTGAGATAATTTGGGGTCTCATACTTTATTAGAGTCTTTTGTTGTAGATTTCCTCTAGATGTTTTGATTAGGACTTGGATTAGAGAAGTTCATAAAACCTTTGTGTGGGTATGCATGGTCACCATAAACCCAACAAAAGGCTTCTTTGAATTTATATTTAAGGAATAAAAACATGTTGCATAAGTGATTTCAACAGGGTCCACGAATCCTCATAATACCTTTGTTGTCTTATCTACCTAGTATGAAGATATTTCAATCAATAAGTATGCCCAATTGCATTATCTTGTCTAGATTCCTAGGATTTTCGATGTAATTCTAGGACTTTTCAGAATGCTCCTCGACCCCCCTTGGAAAGTTTATTTTTCATATAACACTTTTTAGTGCGTGCCTTCAAAAACGTATTTTCCTTTAGGTTAATCTATCCCAAGACTTAAAAGAATATGTCTTATCTCAGAATGAGGTCATTAGGCAACCTGTTAGGTGTTCAACAACATAGGGTATTCCAACAGAGGATGAACACCTTCAATTACCACTCACACAATGAGATGAGAGTTCAACACACTGATGTTTTTACATGGTAAAACCCCAATGGGGAAACATTCCATGGCCCCAGCTAACATGACCACTTGAGGCAATTTATTAATGAAAAAGACAAATATTACAAGAGAGTTTCTCACAATCGATCATCAACAAATGCCCCTCCATGCTCTTTAATATAGATCATGGACCAATCGGGTGTTAAGCTACATATCAATGTAGCAGTTAGGATCGAGGAGAATATGAGCTGTCATATCACTCTATGTCTAGAACATATCATGATCGTTGGATTACAAATGCATACTAAAGAAACATACTAAGAAACACACTTTAACCTATTGACACATTAGACCAAGTTGATATTAACTAACTCCTAAGTGTATATATAAACTAACATTACCTCTTAAGAACAACTTGGGATAGGATTGAAGGATTTACAAAGGCGACACAATAGGAAAAGGAAGGAGAAATTATAGCCTATCCCCTCTCAATGACAACTTCTTGAACTCCTAACATAGATCAAAGTTTGGAAAACTTCTCTTATGTAAGAGACTTTATGAATATGTTTGCAACTTGATCTTTTGTAGGGAAAAAGAGCACTTCAATAACTCGATCATGAATGAGCTTTCTAATGAAGTGCATGCGTAGATCGATGTGTTTGTTGCATTGATGTTGAATTGGATCTTTGGTGAACTTTATGGCACTCTAATTGTCGCACCAGAGGGTGTTCGAATGTTGTTGTTGGAATCCAAATTCTGAAAGGATATGTTGAAGCCACAAGGCTTCTTGACTTGCATTAACCGATGCTCAGTACTATGCTTTTGCTAAAGAAAGAGAAATAACTTGTTGTTTCTTACAAGTCTAAATGACAGGTCTAGAAAAAAGGCTGAAAACATAACTTGCAATAGACTTTCGATCATCAGGGTCACCGAACCAATCTGAATCAGTGAAACAAACCAACAAGGGAGTCCCCCTTGAACTGTAATGTATCCCAAACTGAACTATACCATAGACATACCAAAGTATCCTTTTAGATGTTTTACAATGGGTTCCATGGGGTGCTTTCATATACTCGGAAACAAGACCAACAACAAAGGTAATATTGGGATGGATATGAGTCAATTGTAGTAGGCCACCAACTAACTAACGATACAAAGTGGAACCAACTTCAGGAATAGTACATGTGGCAACAAGTTTGAATCCATATTGGAAGGGAGAAGGTGTTGGTTTAGAATCGTCCATGTGAAAGCGATGAAGAAGGTCACCAACATACTTAGACCAGGAAAGAAATTTTCCTTCCTTGGTTTGCAATACTTAGAGGCCAAGGAAATAATGCAAATATCCTAAGTTTGTCATTTCAAATTTCTTTTTAAGGTTGGATTTCACATGGGTTAAAAGTTTAGGGTCACTACCAATGAATACAAGTTTTTCAACATATATAACAATTATTATGAGATAGCTTCCTAATTTCTTGGTATAGACAATATGTAACATCCCCCAACCCAAATGAGGAACGTTATGGTGTAGAATACTCATAAAAATGAAATTTCAGCTCACCAATTAATCTCATGTAGCTTCCAACTACGAATTAATACCAATTTTATCTAATTCTTGTTATCATAAATGAAATGTATCTACAACATTTTTAAACAACTTGAATGCAACTAAATAATCCAACATAGCAACATATAAATCTCTCTCAAACACAAATTTCATGCATACCAATTTAACTCATAAAATATCACAACAACAAGATAAAACACTTATATTTTAAATTCAGTTGTGCAACCAACTGCTTGGGACAGACATTCCACCAACCATATACTTGTTTTTCCAAATATCAACAAGAAGTCACCCCTTAGTTGGGGATAGTAATCCATAAAAGACGGTGGTCTCTCACTTCCACTCACAGCTTATAAATCCCACAACCCACTAATATTCTCTTACAACAATCCTAATTTTCCACCAGCTCTCTTCCTCTCGACCTGCCCAATGTAAGGAATGTACCCCTTCACTGATATCAGTCCCTTGGGCATCCCATTTGTTTATTAGGGTCTCTCTAGCACAAGTAACCATGAATCTCTCAGCTGGGAAACTCAAGGGAACTCACTGCCAGGAAAACTACCAACAACAACAACAAACACTTGTCGTTACATTGCAACTCACACTGGAGTTCACTCTGTTGGACATTGGTTTCAAGGATTCTCATGAGTTTCACAACATGGGTTAACCCTCTCTTGTGGATCCTAACTCTAGCGAGTGTGGTAGAGATTAATGCCTACGGGTTTTGGTCTAATGACAATCATAGTCCAACAAATGGTATCAAAGCGACAAGTCTCGAGTTTGAAATTCGCCCGACACGTGTTGGGGGGGAGATTGTTGGAAATTGGGTTCAACGATTCCCGTGAGTTTCACAACATGGCTTAATCCCCTATTGTGGATCCTAACTCTAGCGATTGAGGCGAAGATTAATGACTATGGGTTTTGGTCTAACAACAATTGTAGTCCAACACACTCTTCAGGACCGACAACCTAACTCTTCAGTCTTCGGCTCCAATATGTTCCAGAAATACTCCAACATGCTCTAGAATTCACCCTCCATGGCTACTCCCTCTCTAAGTTCTCTTTCTTTCTCCCTACTTGTTGGTCATGCCAAAAACTCCATGTGTAAAAACTGTTGTAGCTACCCATACAAATTTATCCCTTTGGCTTGCTTGCTCGACTCACACACTTCCCCAAATTGATTGTACTAATCCCCCCATACTCCCAATTACTATGGTATGTGAATTCTCACACCCACCCTCTTACATACATTCAATGATTGGATTTGGAAACTCTTAATAAAAAACTAGAGTTTAATACATAATTATAATAAATTCAGGACTGTGGGTGGAATTAATAGACACGGGTAATTCCCCCTTGGAACCTTCTTGGCCTTTCTCCTAGAACCTCCCCTCTCTTATGGATTAATTCATCCCCCATCTCTTTTCTTTCCCCCTTAGAAACTAACATCACATTATTATTATTAATATATAGAAATACAATTCACATATTACATAGCCACACATTATATCTACATAAGCATTAATTAAACTAGGGATTATAGTGGGGACATTACACATTAGGATCATAATGACATTTTGTAATATACCAGATATAAAAAGTATGCAAAACAAAAATAAAATGCTAGAAATGGCAGAATAACAGTAATATAACCAACATAATCTCCACAATAACACACAAATGATAATAGAACAACAACAAAAATAACACTTTGATTCAGGAAGCAATGTTCACGGGCCTCTTCGAGGGGGCAACCTCTAGTCGAGCAACGCTCTGTTACAATAATCTCCAAGCTAGGGTTTTCATACCCTCAACCTTATTTATACTAAATATGTCTATCAAGAGAAGCATCTAGAGGAAGATCCTTCTAGAAGCAGAAGCTTCTATTAAGTCTTCTTACATCCGCCTTATTCTATTTTATTGAAAGGCCTTATTAATATTGAACTTTATTACATACAAATATATTGATCTACCTATGTGTGGGTTAGGACCCTAACATGTACGCCCCCTTAAAAACAACCTTGTCCTCAAGGATTGAGATGTGGAAACTGTTGTAGAATGGTAGCTGGTTCCCAAGTGGCATCTGCAGGATTTGTATCTTTCCACTAGATTAGCACTTCCTTGATGGTTCGCTGATGCAGGCGACGCTCACGCTGGTCCAAAACTACTTCTGGCTGTAGCCAAATGGATCCTTCTTCAGCTAACTCGGGAAGGTTGGTTTGAATTTGGCACCTAGTTCCAATCACCTTCTTTAAGCATGAAACATGAAAAACATGATGTAGCTTTGACTGACTGGGCAGAGATAACTGATAGGCGACTTGTCCCACACGCTTGAGAACTGTATAAGGACCATAAAATTTGGGTGCTAGCTTCTGACACTACTCGACCTTGAGGGAAGTTTGCTTGTATGGTTGCAGTCGCAGAAACACCTGATCCCCTTCTGCAAATTGGTGTTCAGAGCGATCTTGATCTGCTTGTTGCTTCATGCGATTCTGTGCTATGACCAAGTTCTCTTTAAGGGTATGAAGAATATCCTCTCGAACTGTAAGTGTTTGGTCAACCGCTTGGACCTTCGAGGTACCCGGTAAGTATGAGAGAACTGAAGGTGGCTTCTGTCCATATACCGCTTCAAAAGGAGTCATGCGTGTAGCTGTATGGTAGGAAGTGTTGTACCACCATTTAGCTAGGGGTAACCATTGAGCCCACTGATTTTGCTTTTCAGAGGCAAAGCACCTTAGATATGTTTCCAAACACTTGTTGACAACTTCCATTTGACCATCAGTCCGGGGATGATAAGCTGTGCTTAGATGCAATTGGGTGCCCTGTAGCTTAAACAGTTCTTGCCAAAAATTGCTTGTGAAAGTTGGGTCACGATCAGAAACAATAGAGTACGGCATGCCATGAAGCTTGAAGACCTGGTCCATGAAAATTTGAGCCATCGTGGATGCAGTAAATGGGTGTTGAAGAGTGCATAAATGAGCATATTTGGAAAGGCAATCCACAACCACCATTATGACTGATTTATTTCCCGATTTGGGTAAGCCGGTAATAAAGTCCATAGAGATATCCTTCCAAATAGCAGGTGGAATCGGAAGTAGTTGTAGTGTGCCCGGAGATTTGACTATTTCTCCCTTGTTGCGTTGACACACCTCACATTCAACGACAAATTTATGGATGTCCTATTTCATACCATCCCAGAAGAAAGAACATTTGACCCTGTGATAGGTTTTGGTGAACCCGGAGTGCCCCACTGTGGGTGTAGCATGAAGCTCAGAAAGTACCGTGGATTTAAGCTTTGATGGTTTACTTAAATACAAACGTCCTTTGTATCGAAGCTCATCCT
>ML788733.1:381946-394674 GCA_009831015.1 Picea engelmannii
TCCAAGCTAGGGTTTTCATACCCTCGACCCTTATTTATACTAAATATGTCTATCAAGAGAAGCATCTAGAGGAAGATCCTTCTAGAAGCGAAAGCTTCTATTAGGTCTTCTTACATCCGCCTTATTCTATTTTATCTGAATATATTGACCTACCTATGTGCAGGTTAGGACCCTAACACATTTAGAAAAGTCGGTGTCAAGAAGAAAGTTGTGCATTTTGGCATACCAAGGTCGAGGATATTGCTTAAGACCATAAAGAGATTTCTTAAGGTGACAAACAGGGGTGGACTCATTCTTGGCATAGCCAGGAGGTTGTTCTATGTATATTTCTTCTTGCAAATCCCCATGCAAGAAAGTAGGTTTAACATCCATATAATGAACTGCCCACTTATGTGAGGCAACGAGGGCTAGAATAAGGCATATGGAATTCATTTTGGCTACGGGGCAAAGGTTTCATTATAATCTATGCCTTCAACTTGAGAGAACCCCTTGGAAACTAACCAGGCCTTGTGTCTTTCAACACTTTCATCTGATGCATACTTAGTTCTATACACATGTTTACATCTGACAAATTTTCTTCCTTTCGGAATAGGTACAAGATCCCAAGTATTGTTCTCCATTAAAGAGTGATATTATTCATTCATTGTTGTGTCCCAATCTGGATTACCTGAAGCTTCTGCAAATGTTTATAGATCATGGATCACTGAAACTGTAGCTAAAAGAAAAGAGGCTCACCAAAACTCTAAACATGTCTAATCTTGATCTGAAGGATCATCAACAAGATCACCAGCTGCTTCTCATGTTGAACAAACCCATATAGGAAGTAGTGGTGTTGGTGCAGGTTCATGTTCAATGGACTCATTTGGAGGAATGTGAGCAGCGAGAGGTGGATTTTCATCCTCATTGTAATCATATAAAGAAGACGAACCTATAATAGGAATAGAAGATGGCACACATGCTGAAGATGGCTCATAGGACGAAGATGACACAAATGTCGAATTAGGCTCGTAGTCCAAGATATTTTCTTCAAATTTGTCATCTCTTCTAATAATAATTTCATTGGAATGAGGTTGAAGAAGTCGTCAGTCTTTGACATCTTCCAAATATTCAACAAAAATGCACTTCTCACTTTTAGGTTGCAATGCTTTCCTTTTTTCATCAAGAATGTGAGCCTTTGCCACACTACCAAATACACAGAAGTGGCTTACATCTGTCTTAATTTTATTACATGCTTCTTATGTTGCTATATTTTTTAAATCCTTTGTGAGAGTGTGATTTACTATGTAATTTGCACAGTTGATGGCTTCCACCCAATAATGAAAACTTAATCTTTTATATTGGATAATGCAATTAGTCATTTCTTTTAATGTGCAATTCTTTCTCTCGACAACACCATTTTTTTGTGGTGTATATGGAACAATATGTTACATCTGAATGACATGTGCAGTGCAATAACTTGTAAATTTTTTGTTCACATATTTGCCTCCATTATCTGTTCTTAACCTTTGAAGTTGATGTCCAGATTTTTTTTCTACAAGGGCCTTGTAGGCCAAAAATTTGTCAAAAGATTCACTCTTAAGTTTTAAGAAGTAAACCTAGATGTGTCTAAAGAAGTCATCAATGAAAGTTAATAAATACTTGCACCCAAAGAAAGAAGGAGAAGAAAGAGGACCACACAAATCACTGTGAACAAGCTGCAAAGGGCCCGAGGCATGCCAAGAGGCCCATTTTGTCAAAATTGTCACAAATATGTTTGCTGAGAACACAACTGGCATAAACACCATCTCTGCAAGAAACGAGAGGAAGACTAGTCACCATGTGTTGATTTATAGTTGTACAATGAACAATACTTTATATGACCAAACCACTCATGCCGAATATTCCTCAAGTCATTGTTATGAGCAACAATAACTGATGGAAAAGATGATGACCCAAAGTCGTCAAACTTGTACAACTTGGTAATATCATCAACAATTCTAGTTGCTAGGATATGCTTAGGATATTTTAAATCCTTGATTACAACTTGGTGAGGTGAAAACTATATGGGTTTACCTTCACCTGAATGAGTGATTTGATACATTGATAAGGTTGCAAGAAAGACTTGGAGCATAATATATAATTGAAATGACCAATATAAACCTGAACTGTTTCTGACCCTACAACACTAAGAGATTTATTATCAACAACAAATATTTGTTTGGTGTTACATTAATCAAGAACAAAAAATATGGATTTATCCTTAGCCATATGGTAAGACGATCCAAAATCAATAAGCCAACCATCATAAGAAGTAGTATAAGTTGCATTGAAGGAGAAATTAAATGTAGAAAGTGCAAGTCCATGAGAAGAAGAGTTAGAAGAAGAAGTATGTATATTGATGTTGTGCTTCTTCATCATTGCTTCTAAGGCTTCCACATTTTTGAAACATTTAGACTCCACATGGCCATCTTTCCCACAAAAGTTTCAGTGCCCATCAATCTTCTTATTTTTGGATTTTGCTTCTTTGTCACTATTAGGAGAAGAAGCTGGCAGAGAGGGTTTGGGACCCTCGCTTTGCTTGTTGTTGTGGCAAGGATGTTGCTTCTTGGGATTCTTGGATTTATATTTCTATTGGACCACTAAATCTTTGTTGAATGTACCTACAATGTTGATCACTCCAAGTTGCATAATCTTGTCTTGTTCTCTAATCAGATAATCACAAAAAGACTCAAGAGAGGATTCTTTATAAGCACTCCCTAAAGCTTCTCCAGTAGCATAGAAAGTAGATACAAAGATAGAATATGCACTACCAAGCTTAGCAAGAATAACATGTATGCATCGATCATCCTTAAGATCTATTTTGCATTCTATACATAAAAGTCTATGTGTTTTGAATTTAAATAAACAATCTTCAATGCAAGGAAATTCATTGGGAATTAAAGTCATTAACTTATTTTCAATCTGGTGGGCTCAAATAATATTGTGTTTACCAAGCACAACTTGAAGCTTTTCCCAAGCTCCATAAGGGTCATCAATTCATTGAAGGTGAAACCTTAAATCAGGTGAGATGGACATTTTGGTTAGTCCACGAGCTTCACCATTCTTATTATCTCATTTGGATTTTTTTTCAGGATCAATGGGTTCTTGCTCTTTTCCCAAGGTAATATGGTACAATCCTTTACTTCTTAGTGCATCCTCCATATGAGATTTCCATGAGAAGTAGTTGGTACTGGTACGCAAAATATCACTTGGAGAAGCCATATTAAAGTATGCAAATAATATGGATTCAAAAGATTAAATGGATTGTTTGGATGAAAAGATCTCGAAAAAGTAGGCTGTTTAAAAAAACAACCCTAAAATGGACTTTGGATGTGAAAGTTATGCCATTTTCAAAAAAGGCATAAACAATAACCAAAGAGCCATGTGGCAAGTATAAGTTGGTCCACATGGTGATGCCCCTCCTTCACTAAATTTCTTATAACTTCACTTTTACAAATAAGTTGTTTATGAAGTGACCCACTTTTATAGAATAAGTGAGAATCTCTTTTACAATGAAGTTGTTTTTTATGTTAAAGTTGCATGCAAAAAAGTAACTAAAAAAGTATTAAAGCTACTTTTTAGTGATTCACTTTTATAATTTGAGTGAAAATCACTTCACATTAATGCATAAACTTTTTCAAAAAGTAACAAAAAATAGACTTGAACTCAAGATCTTTTACTAAATAACAAGTTTCAACCAAGTGAGTCAATGCAAAACACATTATAATCTTAAGAATGAGGATGTGACTTTTTGTTGGAGCTTCGTTTAAAGGTGCGTGCTTGAAAAAACTTATTTTCATGTGTTCACACACATAAAAAAATGCTTCTCTACAACAACAAAGGGGTTAGATCTCGGTTAGCTTACCTAGAAAATGCAAGTTTTCTCTTTGTTTTTGATTTGTCGAGATCACACAGAGCGCACAACAAAGGATAGATGCAAACAAGAAAAAACTTTCCACTATGTTTATGATTTTATGAGATAACATAGAGCGCATGGAAAAAAACATACGATGATGGGAAAGAGTAGCAACTTGGAAACAAAAACAAAAAAATGAAATATTATCTCTACATTTTTTTTTAAAAGGGCCTATTAAGGTTTTGTACCTTCAGATCTAGCTGAAATGGTCATATCTTGGGCAAACATAAACCTTTTTGAGTGAAACGAAAAGCGTTTCTAACTTAAATGGGTGCTTCGCACGCAATGGAATAGTCCTCTTAGTGAAAAAATGTACATAAATAGTAGACACCAGAGATGCGATAACACGGCTTCAAGATCTCAATCGACAATGAGAGTGAGTCTTCAAATGAGCATGTTCGACAACATAGGGTATTCCAATAGAGAATGAACATATTTAGTAACTACTCACACAAACAAACCATAGATTAACATGCTGATGTTTTTACATGGTAAAACACCAATGGGGAAACATCCACGACCCTAACCAACATGGCCACTTGAGTCAATTTATTAATGCAAAACAAAAATATTACAAGAGAGTTTATCACAATTGATCATCAACAAATGACCTTCCATGCTCTTTAATTAGAGATCATGGACCAACTGAGTGTCAAGCCATGGATCAATGTAGTTTTTAAGATCAAGGAGATTATGAGTCATTGAATCACTCTATGTCTAGAACATATCCTAACCGTTGGATTACTAATACATACAAAAGAAACACACTTTAACCTAATGACACTTTATGCCACGTTGATCTTCACTAACTCATAAGTGTGTAAATATCCTAACATTAGGTGCATTAAACTCTTGAACACTTCCTTTCGATGCCAAAACATTGATCATACTATTAGGGATTGGTTGATTTATCCAAAGTTATTCCTTTGATTTACCCCGCCCTAACAAGTGATAGAACCGACTTTGTAGACTCAAAAGCATTGAATTTTTCTTATCATGGTGAATGGATTTGAGTGACAAATAAGGATAACAAGAGAAATGTGGAACCTAAGGTTTTGGTTAAGTGATTGAACAATTTTGGGTCAGTACCCTCAAAACCAACCACTATAGCCATGGGAAAGGACTATGCTAACTCCTCTCAATCTACTCTACCTTGTGGAGGGGGAAATCATAGTGTTTGATATTATCCTCCAAGGCTAGATGGGCATCCCTCTACTAAAACAAACGGTGAAAAAAAACGCTCAACCAAAATATCCCATATAGTTGGGTTGCACATGCATTTAACAAGAAGGCATTTGTATCCTCAAAACCTTATCAAGCTCTATGTGTTAGGGATGGAGAAGAGATGGAATTTGTTGTTGAAAGTTTACTATGATATATTTGTCATGGAATGTATTGGGTCTTACCAACCAGGTCAAGAAAACCATAGTTAAGAGAGTAATATTGGTGGATTTTTATTTGTATGTACCGTTTCTACAAAAAGTTAAAGTCATTGGGTTTGTCTTAACCTCAAACTCACATTGTAGACACGAGGATAATGATGGTGAAGTGACGACCTTAATCTCCCCAAAATTTGTTTTCAATATTATTGACCAAGGCTACAACTCAAACAACCAAGAATTGTGTGTCCTAGTCAAATTAGAGGGTTGAGTTATGAGCCTTATGAATATGTATGCTCATAATGATGTCGATGCTAGGTTTTAGCTATGGGATTGGTTCCAAAATCTGTCCCCAACGTGTGGATATTTCAACAATGTAGAGTCCTAGGGTGACAAATTAGGCACCAACACTACGTATGTAATGGAGAGAACACACAACCTATAATGACATCAAAGACAAACTTTGCTTGTGTTACATTAACAAGTATTGAAGAGTTGATTCCCTTGGACTATAGTTTAGCTAGTTGAATTTTAGGGTTGGAAATGACTAAGCCTTGAAATGACTAAATAAAGCCATGATTTATGAACATAACACTTTCTTTTTTTAACTATGAGGGTGTGCAACCAATAAAAGTGTCGGGGGAGACCACTCTTTATAATCACTAATCCATTACCTTTTCACTCTTGTTGGGAGAAAATAAATCCAAGCTACCTTGGACTAGATACATATTCAATGTTTCTTGTATTCAACAATCATCCTATGTTCAAACCATTCTTCATATATAAAACCTACAACCTCAACCTCGGGGACAAGATGGTTGGATCAACTAGGGTTTACCTAATTGTTAGTAGTTTTCTAATGCTCTACGAAAGAAAGTGTCATGTCCCAATTTTTGGAATCCCTTGTTCGGTAGTGGACATGACTCCCATGTCACTTAGTTAGGAGATGTTATGTATTTAAGGTGACATTAAGGAAATAAAGTAACTTTAGATTAATAAGTTACTTAACCATTATTAAAAGTGACTTTTAATCTTAAAGTGAAAGAAAAAGGGGGATAAGGGTTATATTTGATTTAGTCAAAAAGAGGAAAGTTCTAGAAGTTATATTTGATTTAGTGAAAAAGGGGAAAGTTCTAGAAGGCTTGGAAGAAGGATAGAAGGAGGGGTGACACTTCAGTTTGCATCATGTATCTGGATTAATTGCTTTGGAGTGCTCTTGTAAGCCAAGGTTTTTGGTAGGGTTTTGGAAAAACGCTTCTACTTTTGGTTCTGTTTTGATTGTACAATATCCACCCTAGCTAGAAAAGAAGGAAGATCTATATGGGGTTTTCAATGGAGCTTTAATTGGGTTTGTTTCAGTTTGAAGGAATATCAGCTTGCGTAGAATATTTGAGGAACTTTTTGGAGGAGCCCATGTTCATATTTTGCAGGTACCAGGAGGGTTTCGAAGAAACCATGACAAGGGACATCCTCGTGGGTTGAGTAAAGGGGGTCCCGCGAGTCCCTGCTTGTTGTCCAACTTCGTCCCGCAAGGACCTCTGCAATATAAAGTTGCAGAGTTGTTTAGGTGCGGGCGGTCAAATTATTGTAGTAGGTGTTTGAGTAGTATATCTATACTGCACCAACAAGGGTTAGACAGTCCAAAAGAGGACACATCATCTCTTGAAGAGACTATGGCATTATTCCAGGTTTTAGCGTGAGTTTGTAGTGTTTATTGTTGAAGTTGTTGTAGTAGCCATTAGAGGTCGATTATTGTTGTGTACCATGTTCCATTCAAAATAAAATGCCAATGTTGTCTCTTCTATTCTATGTGTACTTGCAATATGTTTGACAAAATGGTTACTATTAGAACACATGCAAACTATTTGTAGAAAGTTATCAATAAGCTCGTAGAATAAGAAAACATATGAATGCAAATTATTTGACACAATCCCATGAAGAGAAAAACACCATTGGACATCAAATATAATATCCTAGCCTATTAAGTATTAGGGATATTATAGTGGTATCAAAGCCGATGATATTGCCAGCTTGTGATTGCACAAGACATGAATGGGTTACAAAGAAGGGAGAAATCAACAGTGCATTCCATGGACAAGGGAATAAAGACAACTCTGAAATTCACAGACAAAACTTGGAAAATTCTTCAACAAGACAAGGGGATGTTAGCAGCAAAAAAAATCATGCCTCACTTTTAGGAGTATCTAACATTGAGTGAAGAGATTCATGCAACTTTTCCCTTTAAAAGATTTTACAATCTCTGGGACAGAAGTTAGCACAAGGATTTGGACGAGGATTATTTTAAAAGCACAAGGCAGTAAGTAAAGAAGGATGATCATGAAGGATGACATGAGGGGAATGCATCTAGCCATGCAGAGGAGGCATGTATAGAGGAAGACCAAAGAACAACTTATGATACATCATCAAAACTAACCAACGAGGCCAATGAAACTAGTGTGCTAGATGGAGAAGACGAGGATACAATATATTGTACTACATATGATGACCATGAGAAGATGTTCCAATCAACCGATGTTAAGGATTCAACATATCTCCTCGTATATGATGTTGATGATGAGGATGGTTCAAGCGAGAATTCAACACCTCATCCTATTTATGACATGTATGATGATGCAAACATGATTGTAGAAAAATATGACAAAGACTGGGAGCTATGTATGGATGATGAAAACAAAGGGGTTGATTTAGGGGATGAAAGTAGATCAAAAAAATTGTACGAGAAAGGTTGTCCACATTGCATGACACAATGCATGAAGAAGCACAACATAATACTTACCTAGAGACTAATTCAAAGAATCAAGTAAGTGAATTATTGCGTTGTTTTCTTAAGGTATTGGATGATCCTATTGCTACTAAGAAATTGACCCACATGCTGACGAGATGCACGAAGAAAGGGGAGAATGAATATGCTATTAATGCCTTGCTATAAAAAAGGGGCGTGTTCCATATCAGTGGATGGAAGTGCATGGGAAAATAAATTAATAATTCAAGATGATAGCTAAGCTAGGAAGCTATGAGATGGAAGGTGTTATGTTGGACCTAGGGTCTAATGTGAACATCTTGCCAAGGAAGTCACATGAGTTTATGGGAAAACCAAAGCTAGTGAGGCCCCCCATTTAAATCAAGCTGGAAAATCAGTACAAAATTTATTCAATTGGCAGACTGGAGAAATTCGAAGTTAACATTGATGGGGTAAATACTAAGGTAAACTTTGAAGTAATCGAGATTATGGATGACTTGGACCCCTACCTAGCTCTGCTTGGAATTAACTAGGCATTTGATAACAATGTCATACTAAACTTGGAGTAAAGGCATATATCCTTTGAGATAGACACTCTACGAGTCATTGCTCCACTTGATCGAGACCAAGGGAACGAATATAATCAACCTATAAACAAGGATGCCCATAGCTCAATAATTGAGAACATATTTAACATTACAAGATGCATGGAAGACTATGTGAATCCAACAATCGATGGAAAACTGAGTTGGATAAGTGTTCGTTCTTATGAAATAGATTTGGAGGATGCGATGGCTAGATGGTAGAATAACTTATATGAAATGTCGACTAGAAGATGTGCATGAATTACTAAAGTAGTGCGTTGGGTCAGAACGAATTTGCAAGACTTACTAAGGTTTGATGGAGCAAATGGAGTCCCATGTGCCTGAGACTTAGAGGATCTAGGATATGGATGAAATCCTAAAGGGAACACTTGTGTGTTAATGGGTGATGCACCATGCAAAGTTACAGGAATGGATGAAGGTAGTGGAGTGCATCAAAGTACGGTTCCAACTCATGACCGACTTTAAATAAATGAGCTGATACAAGGGTATTGAGGACCCTCATGAACATATTTGTTTCTATGAGTGGTGTTGGATAATCAAGAAGGTTGTTAGAGCACAATGGGTCCATAGGTTTTTCCATACCATGGATATGGTACCCGAAAGCTGCTACATTCAAGAGGATATGAGAAGGAAAACATGGGATTAGGAGAAAGTGAGTTGTCAATTATGTGCGACATTTAAGTTTACATTGGAGGTCCCTGGGCAAAGGGAAATTCTACTGAGGATGAATAACTTTATATTCCATCAACAACCTTAAGACCTCACACAAAAGGTAGTATGTGTCGATCACAAGCCAATGGTGAATTTCAGTCAATTAATATACTGTTGAAAGGTAGGTAGTAATGATGTGCAAGAAGAGGACCCTCGAAGCTTATAGATCAATGAAACTACGGGTGAGCGTGTAGTTCAAGGAAATGACTCTAATAACACTGCGTCGGACTATACATAACCATTCAAAACAAATAAGCATGGTATAAGCACATAAGAAGCACCTAAGATGGCCATAATTGGTGATTATTAGGATTAGTAAATAGTGACACAAGTGTGGACTTGTTGAAAGAATATGAAGACCCATTTCCAAGGAGTTTTTCGAAGATGAAGGGGATTACATGATCCCTTGGGGAGATGAGGATTCAATTGAAGCTAGATGCTAAGAAAGTCAAGAAGAGACCATATCGATTGAACCGAAGCAAAAATAAAAAAGTGTGCAAATAGTTGGATCAAATTCTAGAGGTAGGGATCATTGTCCTTGTGGAGGAGTTAGACTAGATCAGCCTGATAGCAGTGAAACCAAAGAAGATGAGTGATCTAAGAATTTGTGTAGATCTGCGCAACTTAAATGCAATATGTGTACAAGATCCCTTTCCAACATCATTCATGGACAAAGTATTGGATAACATGGGTGGGAGTGAAGCTTACCCATTCACAAATGGCTTCTCATGCTATCACCAAGTGCAGATCATGAAATAAGACAGTGCTAAGACAATGTTTGGGACAAAGTGGGGCTCATTTGCATACATTATAATGCCATTCATTTGAAAGAATTCACCTGCAGTGTTCTCCAAGATTGTGGTCACAAATTTTAAAGAATTCATGCATAAGTTTCCAGGGGTATACTTAGATGATTGCATGGTGTTTAGCCTTCTCAAGGAGCATATACAAGTACCACGATTGATGTTGAAAAAATATAGGTAGTTACATGTCTCTATAAACATGAAAAAGTGCATCTTTTGTACAACATTTGGAATGCTATTAAGACATATAATGTGCAAGGAAGGCTTACCTAGTAGATCAGGAAAATATTGTAGCAATAATGGACATGTTGACTCCCACCCGAGTAAAAGAGTTGTGCATGACCTTAGGCCACATGAGGTACTACAGACGGTTTATCCAAAGTTATGGAAAGGTTGTTGCACCATTGGAAAAGCTACTACACAAGGATACCAGGTATGTATAGACACATGTATGTTAAGAGGTGTTGGACACACTGAAAGAGAGATTAATCACTGTGCCAATCCTAATATTTCCCGATTGGACCAAGATCTTCCACGTGCATGTGGGTGCATATTCCATTGCACTTGGCACAATTCTTGTGCAACCATGAGAGAATCAGATTGATAATCCAGTCTACTTTTCTAGCAGAAATTTGTTCGACTTCGAAAGGAACTATACATCCATGGAGCATGAAGGATTGGCGATGGTCCATGCCTCGCAAAAATTTAGACATTATTTACTAAACACTTTCTTGAATTTTTTCACTGACCATGCAATGCTCAAATACTTAGTGAATAAGCCAGTGTTGGGGGGAGGATATAACAATGGTTACTGCTCTTCCAAAAATTTGAGTTTAAAGTGGTAATCAAGCCCGAGAAAAACAATGTGGGGCCTGATCATCTCTCAAATATAGAGTCAAGGGAAGCCGACGACAGTTTGGATGAAGAGTTACCCAACACACAACTCTTCAGAGTGCAAGCAGTGCTAGATCAACTTACAAAAATCACAACATACCTAAAAATAGGTCAAACACTAGAGGAATACACTCATGCACAATGCAGACAAATGGTGACCCAAAGCACCAATTACCAGTTGATGGTAGTACACTTGTACAATCTTAGCACAGATGGAGTCCTACTCAGATGCATGCTGGAACATGAACGTTAAATGATCCTCTAGGAGGTGCATGAAGGTTTTTTGGTTGGACACAATGCAGGAAAGACAATTGTGTAAAAAGTGACGTGCACTAGATTATGGTAGCCATTGCTATTTGAAGAAACAAAGGAGTATTGCAATCATCATGACATTTGCCTAAGGATTGGGAAGCCATTACGAAGAGATGAATTGTCACTTTTCTCGATCATTGTGATAGAGCCATTTGAGAAGTGGGAAGTTGACATTGTATTTCTGATCAATCTCTCGGGTAGAATTGATGCACAATATTTTATCACCACGATCGAATACTTGCATCATTGGGCAAAGGCCTCACCAGTAAAGGATTTTACTATACAGATGACCGTGCACTTCTTTTTTGAAAATATTATCACCAGGTTTGGATGCTCAAAGATATTGATGAGAAATGAGGGCATGAGATTCATGAATGACACCATTCACACACTAACTTGGGAGCTCATGATACATCATCAGAAGAGCACACCATATCACCCACGAGACAATGGCATTGTCGAAGCATTCAATAAGATATTAGAACATACGCTTACCAAGGTTTGCAATGTACTACACAATGATTGGGATGAGATGATTCCTACAATATTATGGGCATACAGGACGATCTACAAACGATTGATGAAGCATACTCCATTCTGGTTGGTCTATGGAAAAGAAGTAGTGATGCCATTGCAATTTGTGATACCAATTCTTAGAATTGAAGTCGTGACACAAATGTCAGACGACCAGGCACTGCAAAGGCATGTGGATGAGTTATTGCAACTGGAAGACGACCGATTAATTGTGAGATACAAACATATGATCAAGAAACATATATAGAAGGCCTGACATGATAACAACATCTGACGCAAGAGTTTACAACTGAGATCTTTGGTATTACTATAAGACAACAAGTTCCTAAAACACATGGATAAGTTGTGCATGCGATGGTTAGGACCCTTCAGGATAGTGTACATCAGTGAGGCTGGCGCGGGGAAGTTAGCAACGCTTGTTAGTCAAATGCTCAAAGGATTGATAAATGGAAGTCAACTAAAGGAATATTATGGTCCGCAGGGGTTAGATGTACCCTAAATTGAGAAAGTTTCAGAGTTAGCATGCGATAAGAGTTAGGTAGGTAGGAGTAAAAGAAATTATAACTGCACAATGATTAGTAGGATAAACAAAATACATTATTTTATTTGTGGTATCAAAACTATGGTATTGCATTCCCCCCCCATTATTTTGGCACCGTCCTCAGTGTACATACAAAACATAAATCAAAATTTCAAAATTCTTCTAGAAGTCACTGGTACTCTGCCCGTATGGCATCTTCATGCTCCCAAGTAGCATTTTCAAGACCATAGTGTTGGGTATGTGTTATATTCTTT
>ML788733.1:405051-417897 GCA_009831015.1 Picea engelmannii
GTGTACTAGTAGTTTGTTTACTAGTAGGTTGTGTACCAGTAGCCTGTGTGCTTGTAGACGGTGTACCAGTAGGCTGTGTACCAGGATCCACAACGATCCATTGTTCTTTGTCTACAAGAAGGTCCTCCATCTTGAGCTTCCATAGATCAAAGTTTTTACCGTTGAATTTCTCTATCTCGATTCTAGATGAGCTCGCCATTCCTCTTTCTTTACTCGAATATCCACTGCAAAAGCTCCCACTAAACCCAGGTTTATTACAGACCCAAGATAAACTTGATCTATCAAGACCTAGCTAAACCCTCAACAACAAAGGCGTCCCTTTGAAGCCAAAAACGATCTCTGATACCACATGTAAGTTTTAAACCTACAAAGTAAAGCAATGCATATAGATTCTTAAGCAATACAAAAATTAATCAATGGCTCATACACAGAGTACACAAAGATTTGATACCGGAAACCCTCAACCTGGAAAACCTTTCTTATATTCATTATATCGAATTTCACCATTCACCATACAATATATACAATGTTTTTAGGTATTCCGTAGATACCAAAACCCTAATCCATTAATTCAGGATTAATTTACAAATCCTCTAAAAATAGCAAAATTCGCTAAAAATAGCAAAAACCGCCCAAAAAAGAAAATTTCTGGGCGCTGCCCCGAACGCTGCGCATAACCAGGGGGGGGCATACCTGCCCCCCCTTGGGACCCCCTAGTAAAGAGCCCGACGCACATGGTAGAGCTCTAGTGGTAGGGATCGTCAGACGCAGTTGTCGTATCTGACGCGCCCACACACACACATGCAAAGAATATAACACATACCCAACAAAGTTCACTTCCAATTTTTGGAAAGGGTTGTTTAAAAATTTAAATTTCAAAACAACATATCATCGATAGTCGAATGAGTAGATAGAGAGGATCAACCAAATAATTGAAGATATGTTGAGAATGTACGTAATGGACAAGCCTTCATGGTGCGAAGAATATATTCATCTTATTGAGTTTACTTATAACAATGGGTATCAAGCATCATTGAAGATGAGCCTGTTCGAATTCTTGTATGAAAAAGGGAACGAGACAACTTGAGGGACTGTGGTGCAAAGAAGGGGGTACACTTCCTTTTGTTGTGCAGGCTAAGGGGAATGATATTTTGTTGGTTAGAATTGTTGTAGGAGTCATTAAATTGAAAAATTATTGAGTATTGTCACACACACACACACACACACACGTATGATGATGTGCATTGATGAAAATGAAAAAAAGGGGGGAGAGGGTTGTAACACGCTAGTTTTGGTCCCCAAATTAGAAATGCATATTTTCATATATGATGAGTGGTTGAGGGAGACGTGATGTAATATGTAAACATTGTACATCGAAAATAATAAAACAAAATACATCACCGATTACAGATAGATAAGCGCAGAGTCATGAGTTGCTATGATTCCACAAGAGAGGGGGGCTACAGGGGGGTCCAAGGGAAATCCCACATGCCTAGAGTTCTATGCCACCTTCATAGATTATTTTTTCATTGACTATCACCCCATGTGACATATTAACCCAATCGCTAAATGCATGTAAGAGGTTGGGTGAGAGAGTCAACTCATCTATCTATTGAAGCATGGGATAAGTGTTGGCATTTTTTTTTCCACGCTCACATGTGTCCTTCTTAATGTTGGGGAGTTTAGACCTAGGTTTCATCTAGATTTGACCAACAAAAACCCTAGAGCATCGTCATACCAATCCTCAACCAAAGCTGAGGAAGGTCCCACTCGAGATATAGAGAGGATCACAGAGACCATAAGGTCTTGTGACAGGGATGTGTTGGTTGTGGAGCATGATTATCTTCCTAATTCAGAGGTCTTTTTTTTCAGCCATGTTTATACCCCATGAAGACTTTACACCCTGGAAGAATGTACACTCCTCCATGCAAGGGAGTGTAGGGGTGGTTTGGGGGCGAAGCCCCGGAAGGAAAATTTGCCTTGCAAATGTATATTGTAGTTTCATAATAAATTTGAACCGTTCATTATAAGGTTGTAGATATGATGGTAGAAGTTATGTTAGGGTTTTTTGCCCTAGAAGGCAACCCTCTTTTATGAGGGAAATGTATTGCAACTATGTATTATTGCGAATATTGTATTATGAGTGAGGAGACTGTGAGATAAAGAAGAGGAAGTTACAACGAGTGTGTTGTAGGTTGTATCCCTCCATTCGCTGGATAATAATAAAGGAAGGACTTGTCTATTTCTCTAGTGGACGTATCCCACACTGGGTGAACCATGTATATCTGTGTCTCTATTGTATTATGTATCCTCTATGTTTGATTTTGGCATTTGTTTTATTTTATTGCTCTGTGATCCTATTTTTCTAACAACTGGTATCAGAGTGAAAGGTAACTCGCATGAAAAGAGGGTTCCTGGTTCGAGTGGGAGCAATGGCACACGATGGAAAGTTTAGGGTCGAGAAATTTAACAGCCAAAACTACCAGTTATGGAAGATGCAAATGGAAGATTATTTATATCAGAAGGATCTATTCCTACCATTGGGTGGAATAGAAAATAAGCCGACGACGATGAAGGACGAAGAATGGAAACATCGGTGGCTTTCAATATTTTGAAAGAAAAGACAATGAAGGAGATGATGGACGCATTGGATAAACTGTATGAAAAACCCTCGACATCTAATAAGGTATTTCTAATGAAGAGATTATTTAATATGAAGATGTCAAAAGGTGGTTCTGTTGTAGATCATTTAAATGAATTTAATATGGTTACTAATCAACTAAGTTATGTAAAAGTGGACTTTGATGATAAGGTCAAGGCTCTTCTAATCTTGTGCTCATTTCCAGAAAGTTGGAATGGCTTGGTCATGGAAGTAAGTAACTATGTCTATGGTTCAAATACTTTAAAATTTGATGATGTTGTTGGTGTTATCCTTAGTGAGAAAATGTGACGGAAAAGCACAGGTGAGACATCAAGTAATGCGTCAAACATGGAGAATAGGGGAAGACAAAATGATAGGGGAAAAGGCTCAGGGAACCGCGAGAATTCTAGGAAGGGCAGATCCAAATCCAGTTTTGGAAAGATAGAGTGCTGGAGTTTTGGGAAGAAAGGACATATGAAGAAAGATTGCAGAGCTCCAAAGAAACAAAGAGATGGACAACAAGAGAAAAATCAGGAAGAAAATGTAACATATGGTATGTTACAAGATGATTTAATTCTTTTTTGTAGATAATATTTCTGAGTCTTGGGTACTATATTTAGGGGCTTTATTTCATGCTACACCCCATAGGAAACATTTTCTAGATTATGTTCGAGGTGATTTTGGATAGGTTCATTTGGGTGATGATGCACCATGCAAAATTGTTGGAATGGGAAAGGTAAAAATAAAGCAAAGCAATGGAAACCAATGGTTGTTGAAAGAGGTAAGACATGTTACATATCTAAGGATAAATCTAATTTCAACAGGGCAGTTGGAAAGTGAAGGTTGTATATGCATATTTACAGATAAGGTGTGGAAGGTCACTAAAGGATCATTGGTGATAGCAAAAGGAGAGAAGGTAGGTACATTGTATTTATGTACTGGTAATACTGACTCTTCTATGTCTTTAGCTTCTACATGAGTGGATACAATACTGTGGCATCATAGGCTTGGACACATGAGTGAGAAGGGGATGTAGATACTTCACAAAAGAAATTTGTTGCCAAATCTTAAACAAATTGATTTGGATTTCTGTGAGCATTGTGTTTATGGAAAACATAAGAGAGTCAGATTTCTCAGAGTCAGAAAAGAAAAGAAGAGTGAAAGGTTAGAGCTTGTGCGTACAGATGTATGGGGACCAGCTCANGTATCATCTCTTGGTGGCTCTTGTTATTATGTTACTTTTATTGATGATGCAACTAGAAAAACTTGGGTTTATTGCATTCGACAAAAATATGATGTTTTTGATACTTTTAAGAAATGGAAAGATTTGGTTGAGAATGAGACAAGAAAAAGGTTGAAGTGTCTCAGATTAGACAATGGAGGTGAATATTGTAGCAAGGAGTTTGATGATTATTGTTCCTACCATGGGATTCGTAGAGAGAAGATAGTTCTAGGAACACCACAAGAAAATGGTGTGTCAAAAAGGATGAACATGACAATCATGGAGCGTGCAAGGAGTATGAGATTGCATGCGGGTTTGCCCTTATAGTTATGGGTAGAAGATATAAATATTGTTGTTTACTTAATAAACATAGGACCTTCAATATCTTTGGATGGTAGAATTCCAGAGGAGGCATGGATAGGTAAAAAGGTAAACTATTCTTTTTTGAAGACTTTCGGTTGTGAAGCATTTGCCCATATTGATAAAGAAAATGGAACAAAGCTTGAGGCAAAATCCAAGAAGTGTACCTTTATTGGATACAATATTAATGATTTTGGTTATTTCTTATGGGATTATGAAAATAACAAAATCATTAGGAGTAGAGATGTCATATTCAATGAGAAGGTCATGTACAAAGATCAATTTCAAGGAAAGAAATAGGGGAAAAAAAACCAGAATACACAATGCTTGATGAGATCACTGAAAAAGAAATTCCAAAGGAACCAGAAAATCAAAATGTACAACAACATGAACAACATGTACCTCAAACTCTTGCAAGTTTTGTTAGAATATATAACAAGTTAAGTACACCCCTTGAATGATACTCTCCTTCATTGTATTATTTATTGTTGACTAATTCTGGTGAACCAGAATGTTATGAAGAGGCAATGCAGGTAGACACCAAAAAAAAGTGGGAGCAAGGAATGAAAGAGGAAATGGATTCCCTGGTAAATAACCAAAATTGGGATTTGGTTCAGTTGCTTGCAGGAAAAAGAGAATTACAGAATAAATAGGTTTACAAGTTGAAGGAAGAAGATGGAGGCAAAAAGCGGTACAAGGCGAGTCTTGTAGTAAAGCGGTTTGCACAAAAGAAAGGTATAGATTTTGATGAAACATTTTCTCCTATTGTTAAAATGACTTCAATTAGGAATATTTTAAGTCTTGTGGCAGTAGAATATTTACATATTGAACAATTAGATGTAAAACCAACTTTTCTCCATGGGGATTTGGTGGAAGATATTTATATGCAATAGCCATAGGGGTATGAGGTCAAAGGGAAGGAGAATTTGGTATGCAGGTTGAATGAGAGCTTGCATGGACTAAAGCAAGCTCCAAGGCAGTGGTATTTGAAGTTTGAGAGGCTTATGACAAAACAAGGTTATAGTAGATGCCATTTTGATCACTGTGTTTATTTTAAAAGGCTAGAAAATGGAAGCTATATTATCTGGCTATTATATGTAGATGATATGTTTGTTGCAGGGTCTAATATGCAGGATATAAATGTTCTCAAGAAGAAATTAGCTAATTCATTTGAGATGAAGGATTTGGGTGCTACAAAGAAAATCCTTGGTATGAGAATAACAAGAGACATAAAAAATCGAAAATTGGCATTGTCTCAGGGTGAGTACATAGAGAAGGTGTTGGAGAGGTTTAGAATGAAGAATGCAAAACCACTTAGTACACCTTTTGCCAACCATTTCAAATTAACTAAGGAAATGTGTCCCAAGACACAAGAGGAGATAGAATACATGTCCAGGGTCCCTTATTCATCAACAATTGGTAGCTTGATGTATGCGATGGTTTGCACAAGGCCAAATATTGCACATGTAGTGGGAGTTGTGAGCAGGTATATGAAAAATCCAGGTAAAGAACATTGGGAGACATTAAAGTGGATTCTCAGGTATTTGAGAGATACTGATACTCATGCATTATGTTTTGAAGCTTTAGACACTATTCTATAAGGATATGTTGATTAAGATATGGCAGATGATAAAAATAGCAGGAGGAGCACCACATGGTATGTTTTTACCGTAGGTGGAACAACAGTAAGTTGGATTTCGAAACTGCAAAAGGTTGTTGCACTTTCAACAACAGAGGTAGAGTATATTGCTGCTACAGAGGCTAGTAAATAGATTATTTGGTTACAAAGGTTTATGGACGAATTGAGAAAGAAACAAGAGAATAACAGGTTGTACTATGACGGTGAGAGTTCCATTCATCTTGCAAATAACTCATACTTCCATTCAAAGACTAAGCATATACAAATCAGGTACCGTTTTATACCATCTGTCTCGGAAGATGGACATTTGAAGTTGGAAAAGATACACATTAGCCAGAATCCTGCAGACATGTTAACTAAGGGAGTAACCGGGGAGAAACTAAGTTCCTGCTTAGTTTCAGTTGGTCTTCAAGCATGAAGATGAAGATGAGAAATTTTCCAGGTCCAAGAAGGATCATAGTCCAACAGATACACCAATGGTGGAGTTGTTGAGATCAGTCTCCAAGTGGGAGATTGTTGGTTGTGGAGCCTGATTATCTTCCTAATTTAGAAGTATTTGTTTTCAGCCGTGTTTATACCCCATGAAGACTTTACACCCCGGAAGAATGTAGACTCATCCACACGGGGGAGTGCAAAAGAGGGGGCTACCCCCCCTGTGGGGGTACGAGGGCGAATCGTCCGAAGGAAAAATTGCCTTGTAAATGTATATTGTAATTTCATAGTAAATATGGATCATTCATTATAAGTTTGCAGATCTGATGGTAGAAGCTATGTTATGGTTTTTTTCCCTAGAAGGCAACCCTCTTTTATGAGGGAAATTTATTGAGGCTATGTATTATTGCGAATATTGTATTCTGAGTGAGGAGACTATGAGAGAAAGAAGAGGAAGTTACAATAGGTGTGGTGTAGGTTGTATCCCTTCATTTGTTGGATAATAATAAATGAAGGACCTGGCAATTTCTCTGGTGGACGTAGCCTACACTGGGTGAACCGCACATATATGCATCTCTATTGTATTGTGTATCTTCTGTGTTTTATTTCTGTAGCTGTTTTATTTTACTGCTCCTCGATCTCGTTTTTCTAACAGGATGAAGGCTAAACACACAAAGATCCATTGGGGTTGGTATTCATGCAACTCATATCTGACAAATTGTTATGAATAAAAAGTAAAACAATAGACCCACATATCCTAATAAGACATGATATACACATAATAGATCATAACTGCCTCATCTTTATTACCAGAGTCATTCCATTACAACAAAGGCATACATTAAGCAGACTATATATGACAGCCACATAACTTCATATCTTCACTTATATAAATGCTTAGAAATATGACACACAACGTAATGCACATTCTCTCAATACTTTATCCATATGATACACTCATGAATATATTCATAAACACTACAATATTACACAGGCTCATAGTGAGCTCGATACCAAGAACTAAAAGGATCTTATTTAAACATCTAGCTAGTCCCATTTCTGATATAAATACATCCTTTTATAGCTTTCTCTACTTGTGAGCTCTATCTCTTTCTGTACTGTTCCACTCATTCAACTGAAAAAAATTACTAGCATGCTTCTGACACCTACTTGCTGTTCACATAGTCTTTAGTAATCGAGGAAATCTTGGCTGCCCTTCCAACTCAACTTTTGTTAGCTCCACGATCCCTTGTGTTGCTGGTAGTAATCATTCGAGAGGATTTCTTGATGATTATTTTCTCGATTTTGGCATGCAGATTCTTGATTTCCATTGTGCATAAAAACTAGGACTGATGCACATTCAATAATCTTTTAGGCGTGTTGAACACTATMAAAAATCGGTCCAACACACACTCCTTGTCATTCTTCACGGGTTACCTTAGGTGCACATAAAACTTTGGGATGAGAGCGCACAWCTTCATTTATGCGTGYGAGTGAAATAAACCCAAAAATTTGGATGCTAACATGCCCCCACCACTATTACTTGGCTCATCCTCGAGCCAGCTGCTGCATGCGATCAAGACAAAAAGTTTGAGTAAGATTAAATCATCGGCCTTAAAAAACAAGTTGTGATTGCGGTCGGGCCTAAGTAAGAGAAAATCATCTATGCATGTTATATTTGCAACCCAACATAGGTCCTAGAATGAATCAAGTAGGCCTCATGGTGAAAGATGGAGTTGGAGTGCATGTGGCTAGATGCTYGACCCAAAACCTTCGCTGGTGTCTATGGAGGTGAATGAAGGATCTGTTTAAATCCCAACATCAAATATTGACCACGGAAAAGAAGTGAGGTTCCATCAAGAGAGAGCATCATTCTCTTCTTGTATTTTTATTCCGGGAGGACCAGAATGAGCTAGTAGCCTCAACCTTTCTACTGCTGGAGGATTGAGGATCCATGGTGAGATGTGAGAGTAGGGATACTAGAGGGGGATCCATGAATGTGGATGAGAGTAGAGATCCAGGAAAGACAGTAATTAGATTCCCTTCCCATCAGAAAATGTGATGATGCATGGAAACTATTCATGCAACTTTGGGTTGAGAGAGCTAGTGAACAACCTTGAGTACGAAACATAGTTCAGGGAAATATGGGGTATTGAGATAATACTTGCTAGGAAAGAAGAGGGAAGGAACTCTACCAAGAAATTGGTGAAAGTTTGACAATCTGCATGAAAATTGAAGTGTAGGCTCTTGAGCTGCTCGACCAAACTAGAAATAACTGAGTATGGACATTATGCTAAGCCACACCATGACAAGGGAATTGGGATATTTGATATAGATGAGGGAATTAAGGGAAATACCTATGGGAAAATAACATAAGTCATAGGTGGAGGTGGTAGGGAATGTTAGAATATAAAGATTGTGCTCGTTTTACCATTGACAATACCCTTGTCACCCAACCATAGGCCGAAGCCACCCTCCAAGCACCTTGACCTTGATAGAGAAAAGAATCCTGGTAGCAATCCAATAGGCAAGACAGGCTAATGCACCAAGCAAGAAGTAACCAAGCTGAACAAATAGTCTCACCCAAAAACTAGCGCAGTACCTTCCCCAGGACTTGTGCACAAAACTGCTGGACTGCCGTGCGCAGAAACTGCTCTCTGCAATTCCGAGAAGTGTGAATAATGAGAGACTGGTGCCCTGTATTTATAGTAATTCTGGCAGGCTTGCCTGGGCCGAATTCTCCTTCTGGGTACTAATTAATTCATATTAATTATATTTCTGCAGCCGACATCTTGTCTAGGTTTTCCTTCATTTCTTTGCTTCCTTCTAGAACATTCTAATCTTGTCAAAGGTCACAATAGAGGTTCATACCTCCCGAAGCTACCATAATATCAACACTCCCTCCTAGTTAGGGAGGTATGGTCTTGAGCACAAACAAACCATTTAACTGGTAGTATCACGAGCACCGTCATTATTATCCAACTAGATAACTGGTACAATATCAATTGATAGAACACAACTGTGTCTATCCACGGTAGTACACAGCTACTCAAACCATGACACATAGTCACAAATAGTGGAACATATCCACCACAGTAGTATATCTCTACTATGTGGAGACATGCAGTCTCCATAACAATCATCTGATGACAACCATCACATAAATTTTTTGTTAAAATAAATTGAACCATCTGGGCCAATCTTTCACTCACATCTATGAGATCTGAAAGAATATCTTCCCTCAGTATAGAACATCAACAATGGGCTATCCGCCCTATTCGTCTCAAACAAGGAAGAATGATTGTTTCTGATTTCTGAGCCTAGACCATTCCTCACCCTGGTCCATTCCTCCGACACTAAACAAAGTGTAACCTGGAGAGAATGAATCTTCCCTAAGGAATGTTTGTCCCTGATTGCTGAGCTTGGACCATTCCCCACCCTGGGCCATTCTTCCTACACTAATCAAAGTGCACCCTGGAGAGAATGTATAAACCCTAAGGAATGAATGTCCGGACCATTTCCTCTATTAACTACAAGAGGAAAATACTGTCTTGTATCAACCTCCAAAATAGACCATTCCTCATGTTAAAAAAAATGAGAAATCGCTATCCAGCGAGGCGAGCCAGTCTTCTTGAGTAACCCTCAAGAAGAGAGACTGCCCTAGACCACTCCCCATGTTAACCACAATGGGAAGTCACTGTCTATGATACATCAACAATCTGGACCATTTCCCATGTTAACCATAATGGGAAATCCCTGTCTGTCAGAAATCTCGATCCACTTTCCGAACAGGAAAGAATCTATCCAAGATGGACTATTTTTCAATCAAAAAATAGAAGTTTTCAATAATATTTTCAGTGCTCCCCCCAACCTGGAGAGTCATTTCTTCCCTTTCAACTAAAGGAGTAATTTCCACGATCCCCATCTTCTCTCGGAAATATGCAAACTTTATTTTGGATAGAGGTTTTGTCAGGATATCTGCTATTTGCTCATCAATGGGGATATACTTGAGATTTACCTCTCCTTCCTGGACTTTATCTTGAATAAAGTAGTATTTGATCTCAATGTGTTTCGACCTTTCATGAAACATAGGATGTTCTGATAATCTTATACAACTCTAATTATCACAATATATTATGGTCGATTATGAAATCTGATAAAATAAATCGGAGATTAACTTCCTTAACCATATTGCATTTGTGCCTTAACCATATTGCGTCTGTGCATGCTTCACATGCTCCCATATACTCTACTTCTGTTGTGCTGAGTGCAACATACTTTTGTTTCCCGCTGCCCCAAGATATCATAGCAGAGCCCAAGATGAAACACATACATGAAGTGCTCTTTTTGTCTTCTGCACTTCCTTCCCAATCAGAGTCTGTGAATCCATGAAGTTGGATATCATTGGATGCGGTATATCTCAAGCCATAGTTTATTGTCCCATGAATATATCTTAATACATGCTTTGCAGCTATCCAATGTTCATGTCTTGGTTCCACCTAGAACTAGCTTAGTGTATTTACGACAAAGCAAATGTCTGGTCGAGTATTTACCAAATACATCAATGACCAAATTAGTTGTCGATATAGAGATGGGTCTACTGGGTCAGAATTTGGATCTTTCACTTTTCTTATATCCGCATTCATAGGAGTGTCCATGGACTTACAATCCATCATTCCAAATTTCTGAAGGATCTTTATTGCGTACTTTCCTTGTCCAAGGAATACTTAATCACGCTTCTTCCATATTTCTAATCCCAAGTAATAATGCACGAGACCTAGATCTTTCATATCAAATTCAGAAGCTAATTCCTTCTTGCACTGGATGATGAGAGACTCTTCACCTGTCATGAATAGATCATCAACATATAGTAGTAGGATTACAGGTGCATTGTCCACGGCTTTATAGTAAAGGTTTGGATTTGCATGACTCTTGGAGAAACCAAGTCTCGTTAGATAGCTGTCCATTCTGGCATACCAAGCCCTTGGAGCTTGCTTGAGTCCATATAGAGATTTCTTTAATCTAAAAACGTGAGTGTCTCTAGAATGTACCTCAAACCCTTGAGGTTGTTCAATATATACTTCTTCTTCAATAACTCCATTAAGGAAAGCTGTCTTTACATCCATCTGATGTAATTTCCATCCCATGGAAGCGGCAAGAGATATGATAGCTCTGATGGAAGTATATCTAGCCACTGGAGAAAACGTCTCATCATAATCTTCTCCCTCCTTCTGGGAGAACCCTCTAGCTAGGAATCTTGCCTTGTATTTATCCACGCTTCCATCTATTGCATGTTTGATCTTGTACACCCATTTTGAAGTTACCACTGATTTTTCTTTAGGTCTTGGTACGATTTCTGAATCAATGTTTTCACATGGCTCCATAGGATGATCAAGTAGTTCCTTTCTGTCATTTTCGTTTTCTGTGCTTTCTTCGTTAAGTTCTTTAATCTCTTCTTCTTCTATAGTTTCTTCTATGTATTTCTTGAAGTCCATCTTCTCATTGAATGTTACGTCTTTGCTGACTTCGATCTTGTGTTGTTCTGGAATATATATTCTATAAGCTTTGGATGAATCACTGTATCCCATGAATATCCCTTTCTTTTCTAAAGGTTCTAGTTTATTCCTCTTGTCCTTGGGAATGTGAGAGTAAACAGGACATCCAAATATTATTAGGTTTTCCACATTAGGTTTCTTACCTGAGAAAGATTCTTCTCGTGTCATGTCCTTCAATATACGATGAGGACATCTGTTCTGCACATATATTGCTATCATTGCTGCTTCTCCCCATAAGAACATGGATAGACCTTGATCATTTAGTAGGGATTTTACGGTTACTTCAATGGATCTGTTCTTTCTTTCTGCTACACCATTTTGTTGAGGATTATGAGGAACAATCATCTCCCTCCTAATCCCTACCGATTTGGAGAATGCAATGAATTACTTTGATGTGTATTCTCCACCAGTATCGGTTCTTAGCGTCTTGATCTTCTTATTCGTGAGATTTTCTATTTCTGCTTTGAACTCTTGAAACTTGTTGAATACTTCGTCTTTTGTCTTGAGTATATATAACCAAGTCTTTCTTGAATAGTCATCTATGAAGATTACGTAGTAAGAAGATCCTCCTAGATATTTTACTGGCATCGGACCACAAACATCTGAGTATATCAGATCTAGAATCTCCTTAGATCTGTTGTTGCTTCTCGGGAATGGTTTCTTGATATTCTTCCCAAGAACACATGCTTTGCAGATTCCTTCATGTGTAGACTACAACTCTGGTATTCCTTCAACCATCCTTTTGAGAAAGGGTAATGCTTGATAGTTAATGTGAGCGTACCTTCTGTGCCAAAGCTCATTGGGGTTGACTTTGTTGTGTACAAGAGCTTCTTCATTTTGTTCTAGTAGTCTAAACAGATTTCCTTCACGACTTCCAATAACCCTAGCATTCTCTATGCTGGAGTCTTTATGCCATGATAACATCTTTCCATCCACGAAAGCTATTATGTTTCCCTTGTCTTCTAGGCAAGATATCGATACAAGATTCTTTTCTAAA